>JAFNEN010000847.1:0-236329 GCA_019343175.1 Oedothorax gibbosus | reverse complement strand
TAACATAAATTTGCATTTTTGACAGCCGATCGTCACCCGCTGTGATTGACAGTTTTTATGGTATGTATGAAATTCCTTTATCTGAAAAAAAAAATAAGTATGTTTAATAATTGGGGAGAAATTAGGCTATCTGTAGCCTAAATTATCTAAAATTTTGTAAGAAGAATAAAAACATAGTTACCCTGACACTTTTAGTACGAAAAATTTTTTGATTGTGGAAAATCTCTTTGGAAAAGGGTGGGAAAGGGTTTTTGGGTTTTATGCAAAAGTTTTTAATTTGGGTTTCATCGCTTTTATGGACGCTTTTTTTTTAAGGTTTAAAAAAAATTCAAATCGAAGGGTTTTAGCGCAAATTTTTCTGGGTTTTACTATAGAGTATTTTGCAGTATAGCTAAAATACCTTCCAATAAATTAAATTTATTTTAAACCCAAATATAAAAAAACGTATTATTTTTGGCAAAATAAATTTTAAAAAATTCATAAAAATCATTTTCAAATGGTTTTTTTTTCTTTGGTACGTCATGACACAAACACGTCGATTTTGGCTGTCGTCATAGTATGTATAAAAAAAACCGGTGTGATGTTTTTTGTTTGTAATTAACGGTTTTTTGTTTGAAATTAACTGGTTTTTGTTTTTAATTAACTGTAATTAACGGGTAATTACTGGTTTTAATCTTACTTACTTTTAAAAATAAAATTGTATAGATAATGGGTGGTGGGTATAAGGGGAAAACTTTTTCTGTCCCAGTAATCATTCAAAAAATTAAATTAAATTTTTTTTTTTTCTAAAAAACTTAAAATATTAGAACATCACTAAATATTAAAATTTTAAACTAAAAAAAAGATATTTAAACAAATGTATTGAAAATTTTATAAATATCTATTTCTTAAGTCTCATCTGTACCGATATTTTTATAAATACCCTATATCTCATAGCTCCACATTTATTCAATTTTAACTTGTACATATTGGGAAGGCTCAGCATGTATTATATTTGTTTCTTTTTACTTTGAGTTGCCTAATATGAAATAAAAGTATTACAATGGGGGGTCGAAAATCTAAAATGGAAACTGTGTTTTTTTACATGTTTTTTGGAGGGTGCTGATTCTAAAAAACTGGTTTTTTTAAACATTAGTCCGTCTGTCTGCCAAGATGAAACCACTCTACAACAGCTCAAACTGAAGGAGCGAGATTTGGTAATGAGTGTCAATGAGTAGAATGCTTTACCAGATTATGTTATTTATTCAAAGAGAGTGGAAGAAATAAGAAAAATCTTGGTAGTTATATTGGAGATTGGTAAAAAATTAGAAGTTTTTTGTATTAACCTTGTTGGTCCTCTCCAGCCTGTTGTGGGTTGACAATTTTATATTTGCTTCAGCAATTAATAAAAAAACAAGTAGGTTTGTAATAGAATCTGTCACTTAACCCGCTTCCACACAACAGTTGTGTTTAACAGGTAAAAAGGCGCCAAACCCAGCATTAATTCTACATTGAACATTTACATGCTAAATTCGGCTTGTTTCATTTATTTTATTTCGAAAATTCAAAAATTATTACTTATCGTTTGCAAAAAGTAATCTATATTTTAAAGAATAAATATGTAATATTCCTCGCTTTTAAATAGAATTAAAACATTTCATATCAACTTACAAAGAATCTCTTAGTGAAATATATTTGACGTCATTTCAAACGGATCGATTTCGCAAAAATAAATTTATTGTCTAAACGAATTAAAGTTTCTCGAGCGACTGTTGCGAATGGCAATGGTGATTTAATTCTAATAAAAATGGCCTCCTATGCTTTTTTAATGAGCATTAAATTTTTCAGTTTTTTACATAATTGAAGTACTTCGAATTCGAATTCTTTTCTGAAATTTTCAATGTATTCTAATTTCGATGCGCTGAATTTTTTGACATATTCCACTTGTCTGTAGCATTTGTAGTTTGGGCTATGAAAGTGGGTGACGGACGCCGGACGGACAGACAGACGGACTGAACGATTATAATACCTTCCACTTTTTTCGATATAATCGTAGTGCGGAAACTAAAAAAACAATAAGTTAATTCAACAGCATTCGAGTTGCCATCTATATTACAGACTACGTACTAAAAATTAACCTTAGAATAAATTACCCTCTATTTGACTATTTTACCAACAGACATTCCATGATTTTGGATAAAATGACCATTTATTGATCGACTTTCAACGGGAAGTGGTTCAATAAATTTGATTGTAAAGTTCGTATAAATATTTACGACTAATTCTAAAAATTAAGCTAATTCACTGGACTAAAGATGAATTGAGGAGGCTTTAGTTAGATCTTCAATATTTTGACCTCCTTTAGTACATTAACTTAAAAACAAGTAAAAACTTTAATGCAAATAGTTTATTCCCAATGCAACTAAGATGTATACTTAAAAGTATGCTTTGCATGCAATTTTGAAATATTTTCAATAAATATTTGCTGAGGGATACATTTTTCGTTGTGTGTACACCATTTCGTTGTGGTTCGGTTCGTTATGGTCTGTTTTTTTCCGACACATTCACGGAATATTTTACAGGAAGAGGATAAAGATATTAAATACAAAAATGTGTCCCAATATGTATGTGATTATGGGATAAACAAGTACAACTCCCCTTTAGGGACATGTCTAAATCGTGGAGGTGGCGATAGATGGCAGCATCTGTCTTGTATGTGTGTGTATGTCGTGTTCGTCCTTCTTGACGAATGTTTATAAGCGGGTCTTTGTGACAAAACACACAAGCCTGAAAATATGTCTACCAACCAACAAGTACAAAATGGAAGGTTAATAAAAAAAAAACGTATTAAATTACGATGCATTGAGGCAAGGTAAGGTAATCGTTTCCGGCTGCCTATTTCTAGCCTCCTTCAGGAGCTTTAACACAGCCAATAACGCCTCGTATTTTAGAACCCTGGTCAAAAAACGAGGTCGACACCTGAGCGGGCACCCAACGGAACTTCGAGCGACATCGTACGCTAACGCCGTCGGGACTTTGGACTCCACAGATTTAACGAGCACGTCTGTCCCTGTGTACTCGGGCCCATCCGTGATGAGGATTTTCTACTATTTCCAGCACAGATCCGATTTATAGGATGACTGGCAGTAAGTGGGATTCGAACCCCCGCACTCCTGAGAAGGTCGAACCTCTAGGCTGATGCCTTAACCACTCGGCCACGGACGGGCCCCAAGGTTTGCTAGTGTTTTTTTTTTTTCATTGGCAATCAATGAGTAAATAGTGTTTCTTCAGCGGTACTTAATTCAACCAAGATTTCACCGTAATTTTCAATTACGATTGCTTGTTTTTCAAGCAAGACCCTAATAAAGAAATACAATAGGTCAAAATGTCAGGTTTCTACAATTAAAAGTAATAGCCTTTTTATACGATTTTTATTAAAATATATAATTTATCATAGTCAATCGTCTAGAGGAGAACGGCGCCGTCATTCAAGGTAGCACCATGCTGATGCGTCATCGGCAGCAAATGTGTTAATCTTAGCTTATGCTGTGCGTTTTCCAGCTGTTTATTTCTAGCCTCCATGGAGCAAACCAATGGAGTCATGGGGACTTTCGACTCTACAAATTTAACGAGCACGTATGTCGCAGTTCAAATCCAGCAAAACACACAACATAAACATCCATTACCATATGCTGAGATTCGTACCCGGGACCTTCTGACTGCTTGGTCAGCTACTTGATCATTCATCCGCCCAGTTGTTAACGTGTTAAAGCCGATTGCGGTGTTAATGCGACGTTATTTCAAACCAACCAAATCAACTTGAAACATAGCTCCTTCTAAATGTAAAGCCTTTTATTTTGGGGAATAATGCTAATTCTTTTAGATTGTGTGCGATTGGCTAAGATCTGTCACTTTACTTGATCTCACGTGTATAAAAAGTCACTAAGATTGCATATTAAAAGGAAAAAAAACAAAGGACGTTATAAATTAAAATTTATTGAGTTAAGTTGTAACATGAATTGCAGTTAGACAGCCGATCGTCATCCGCTGTGATTGACCAGTGTTTATGGTATGTATGAATTCCTATTATCTGAAAAATAAATAAGTATGTTTAAGTAATTGGGGAGAAATTTAGGCTATCTGTAGACCTAAATTATCTGAAATTTTGTAAGAAGAATAAAACTATAGTTAGCCTGACACTTCTTAGTATCGCAAATATTTTGATTGTGGAACAATCTACTTTGGAAAAGGGTGAGGAAGGTTTTGGTTTATGCAAAAGTTATTATATTTGGCGATTCATCGCTTTTATGGACGCTTTTTCTTTAAGGTTTAGAAAAAAATTCTCAATCGAAGGGTAGCGCGAACTTTCATCGGTTTTACTATAGAGTACTTGACAGTATAGCTAAAATACCTTCCAATACTAATTCAATTATAGTTTGAACCCAAATATAACAAACGTATATATTTTTGGCAAAATAAATCTTTAAATAATTCATAAAAATCATTTTCAAATGGCTTTTTTTCATTGGTACGTCACGTGATCACAAACACGTCGATTTGGCTGTCGTCACTAGTATGTATAAACAAACCGGTGTGATGTTTTTTTGTTTGTAATTAACTGGTTTTTGTTTGTAATTAACTGGTTTTTGTTTGTAATTAACTGTAATTAACTGGTAATTACTGGTTTTAATCTTACTTACTATTAAAATAAGAATTGTATAGATAATGGGTGGCTGGGTATAATGGGTAACCATTTCTGTCCCAGTAATACATTCAGAAAAATTAAATTAAATTTTTACTTTTTTTCTAAAAAACTTAAAATAGTTAGAACATCACTAAATATTAAAATTTTAAACTAAAAAAAAGATATTTAAACAAAATGTATTGAAAATTTTATAAATATCTATTTCTTAAGTCTCATCTGTACCGATATTTTTATAAATATCTATATCTCATAGCTCCACATTTATTCAATTTTAACTTGTACATATTGGGAAGGCTCAGCATGTATTATATTTGTTTCTTTTTACTTTGAGTTGCCTAATATGAAATAAAAGTATTACAATGGGGGGTCGAAAATCTAAAATGGAAACTGTGTTTTTTTACATGTTTTTTGGAGGGTGCTGATTCTAAAAAACTGGTTTTTTTAAACATTAGTCCGTCTGTCTGCCAAGATGAAACCACTCTACAACAGCTCAAACTGAAGGAGCGAGATTTGGTAATGAGTGTCAATGAGTAGAATGCTTTACCAGATTATGTTATTTATTCAAAGAGAGTGGAAGAAATAAGAAAAATCTTGGTAGTTATATTGGAGATTGGTAAAAAATTAGAAGTTTTTTGTATTAACCTTGTTGGTCCTCTCCAGCCTGTTGTGGGTTGACAATTTTATATTTGCTTCAGCAATTAATAAAAAAACAAGTAGGTTTGTAATAGAATCTGTCACTTAACCCGCTTCCACACAACAGTTGTGTTTAACAGGTAAAAAGGCGCCAAACCCAGCATTAATTCTACATTGAACATTTACATGCTAAATTCGGCTTGTTTCATTTATTTTATTTCGAAAATTCAAAAATTATTACTTATCGTTTGCAAAAAGTAATCTATATTTTAAAGAATAAATATGTAATATTCCTCGCTTTTAAATAGAATTAAAACATTTCATATCAACTTACAAAGAATCTCTTAGTGAAATATATTTGACGTCATTTCAAACGGATCGATTTCGCAAAAATAAATTTATTGTCTAAACGAATTAAAGTTTCTCGAGCGACTGTTGCGAATGGCAATGGTGATTTAATTCTAATAAAAATGGCCTCCTATGCTTTTTTAATGAGCATTAAATTTTTCAGTTTTTTACATAATTGAAGTACTTCGAATTCGAATTCTTTTCTGAAATTTTCAATGTATTCTAATTTCGATGCGCTGAATTTTTTGACATATTCCACTTGTCTGTAGCATTTGTAGTTTGGGCTATGAAAGTGGGTGACGGACGCCGGACGGACAGACAGACGGACTGAACGATTATAATACCTTCCACTTTTTTCGATATAATCGTAGTGCGGAAACTAAAAAAACAATAAGTTAATTCAACAGCATTCGAGTTGCCATCTATATTACAGACTACGTACTAAAAATTAACCTTAGAATAAATTACCCTCTATTTGACTATTTTACCAACAGACATTCCATGATTTTGGATAAAATGACCATTTATTGATCGACTTTCAACGGGAAGTGGTTCAATAAATTTGATTGTAAAGTTCGTATAAATATTTACGACTAATTCTAAAAATTAAGCTAATTCACTGGACTAAAGATGAATTGAGGAGGCTTTAGTTAGATCTTCAATATTTTGACCTCCTTTAGTACATTAACTTAAAAACAAGTAAAAACTTTAATGCAAATAGTTTATTCCCAATGCAACTAAGATGTATACTTAAAAGTATGCTTTGCATGCAATTTTGAAATATTTTCAATAAATATTTGCTGAGGGATACATTTTTCGTTGTGTGTACACCATTTCGTTGTGGTTCGGTTCGTTATGGTCTGTTTTTTTCCGACACATTCACGGAATATTTTACAGGAAGAGGATAAAGATATTAAATACAAAAATGTGTCCCAATATGTATGTGATTATGGGATAAACAAGTACAACTCCCCTTTAGGGACATGTCTAAATCGTGGAGGTGGCGATAGATGGCAGCATCTGTCTTGTATGTGTGTGTATGTCGTGTTCGTCCTTCTTGACGAATGTTTATAAGCGGGTCTTTGTGACAAAACACACAAGCCTGAAAATATGTCTACCAACCAACAAGTACAAAATGGAAGGTTAATAAAAAAAAAACGTATTAAATTACGATGCATTGAGGCAAGGTAAGGTAATCGTTTCCGGCTGCCTATTTCTAGCCTCCTTCAGGAGCTTTAACACAGCCAATAACGCCTCGTATTTTAGAACCCTGGTCAAAAAACGAGGTCGACACCTGAGCGGGCACCCAACGGAACTTCGAGCGACATCGTACGCTAACGCCGTCGGGACTTTGGACTCCACAGATTTAACGAGCACGTCTGTCCCTGTGTACTCGGGCCCATCCGTGATGAGGATTTTCTACTATTTCCAGCACAGATCCGATTTATAGGATGACTGGCAGTAAGTGGGATTCGAACCCCCGCACTCCTGAGAAGGTCGAACCTCTAGGCTGATGCCTTAACCACTCGGCCACGGACGGGCCCCAAGGTTTGCTAGTGTTTTTTTTTTTTCATTGGCAATCAATGAGTAAATAGTGTTTCTTCAGCGGTACTTAATTCAACCAAGATTTCACCGTAATTTTCAATTACGATTGCTTGTTTTTCAAGCAAGACCCTAATAAAGAAATACAATAGGTCAAAATGTCAGGTTTCTACAATTAAAAGTAATAGCCTTTTAATACGATTTTTATTAAAATATATAATTTATCATAGTCAATCGTCTAGAGGAGAACGGCGCCGTCATTCAAGGTAGCACCATGCTGATGCGTCATCGGCAGCAAATGTGTTAATCTTAGCTTATGCTGTGCGTTTTCCAGCTGTTTATTTCTAGCCTCTATGGAGCAAACCAATGGAGTCATCGGGACTTTCGACTCTACAAATTTAACGAGCACGTATGTCGCAGTTCAAATCCAGCAAAACACACAACATAAACATCCATTACCATATGCTGAGATTCGTACCCGGGACCTTCTGACTGCTTGGTCAGCTACTTGATCATTCATCCGCCCAGTTGTTAACGTGTTAAAGCCGATTGCGGTGTTAATGCGACGTTATTTCAAACCAACCAAATCAACTTGAAACATAGCTCCTTCTAAATGTAAAGCCTTTTATTTTGGGGAATAATGCTAATTCTTTTAGATTGTGTGCGATTGGCTAAGATCTGTCACTTTACTTGATCTCACGTGTATAAAAAGTCACTAAGATTGCATATTAAAAGGAAAAAAAACAAAGGACGTTATAAATTAAAATTTATTGAGTTAAGTTGTAACATGAATTGCAGTTAGACAGCCGATCGTCATCCGCTGTGATTGACCAGTGTTTATGGTATGTATGAATTCCTATTATCTGAAAAATAAATAAGTATGTTTAAGTAATTGGGGAGAAATTTAGGCTATCTGTAGACCTAAATTATCTGAAATTTTGTAAGAAGAATAAAACTATAGTTAGCCTGACACTTCTTAGTATCGCAAATATTTTGATTGTGGAACAATCTACTTTGGAAAAGGGTGAGGAAGGTTTTGGTTTATGCAAAAGTTATTATATTTGGCGATTCATCGCTTTTATGGACGCTTTTTCTTTAAGGTTTAGAAAAAAATTCTCAATCGAAGGGTAGCGCGAACTTTCATCGGTTTTACTATAGAGTACTTGACAGTATAGCTAAAATACCTTCCAATACTAATTCAATTATAGTTTGAACCCAAATATAACAAACGTATATATTTTTGGCAAAATAAATCTTTAAATAATTCATAAAAATCATTTTCAAATGGCTTTTTTTCATTGGTACGTCACGTGATCACAAACACGTCGATTTGGCTGTCGTCACTAGTATGTATAAACAAACCGGTGTGATGTTTTTTTGTTTGTAATTAACTGGTTTTTGTTTGTAATTAACTGGTTTTTGTTTGTAATTAACTGTAATTAACTGGTAATTACTGGTTTTAATCTTACTTACTATTAAAATAAGAATTGTATAGATAATGGGTGGCTGGGTATAATGGGTAACCATTTCTGTCCCAGTAATACATTCAGAAAAATTAAATTAAATTTTTACTTTTTTTCTAAAAAACTTAAAATAGTTAGAACATCACTAAATATTAAAATTTTAAACTAAAAAAAAGATATTTAAACAAAATGTATTGAAAATTTTATAAATATCTATTTCTTAAGTCTCATCTGTACCGATATTTTTATAAATATCTATATCTCATAGCTCCACATTTATTCAATTTTAACTTGTACATATTGGGAAGGCTCAGCATGTATTATATTTGTTTCTTTTTACTTTGAGTTGCCTAATATGAAATAAAAGTATTACAATGGGGGGTCGAAAATCTAAAATGGAAACTGTGTTTTTTTACATGTTTTTTGGAGGGTGCTGATTCTAAAAAACTGGTTTTTTTAAACATTAGTCCGTCTGTCTGCCAAGATGAAACCACTCTACAACAGCTCAAACTGAAGGAGCGAGATTTGGTAATGAGTGTCAATGAGTAGAATGCTTTACCAGATTATGTTATTTATTCAAAGAGAGTGGAAGAAATAAGAAAAATCTTGGTAGTTATATTGGAGATTGGTAAAAAATTAGAAGTTTTTTGTATTAACCTTGTTGGTCCTCTCCAGCCTGTTGTGGGTTGACAATTTTATATTTGCTTCAGCAATTAATAAAAAAACAAGTAGGTTTGTAATAGAATCTGTCACTTAACCCGCTTCCACACAACAGTTGTGTTTAACAGGTAAAAAGGCGCCAAACCCAGCATTAATTCTACATTGAACATTTACATGCTAAATTCGGCTTGTTTCATTTATTTTATTTCGAAAATTCAAAAATTATTACTTATCGTTTGCAAAAAGTAATCTATATTTTAAAGAATAAATATGTAATATTCCTCGCTTTTAAATAGAATTAAAACATTTCATATCAACTTACAAAGAATCTCTTAGTGAAATATATTTGACGTCATTTCAAACGGATCGATTTCGCAAAAATAAATTTATTGTCTAAACGAATTAAAGTTTCTCGAGCGACTGTTGCGAATGGCAATGGTGATTTAATTCTAATAAAAATGGCCTCCTATGCTTTTTTAATGAGCATTAAATTTTTCAGTTTTTTACATAATTGAAGTACTTCGAATTCGATTCTTTTCTGAAATTTTCAATGTATTCTAATTTCGATGCGCTGAATTTTTTGACATATTCCACTTGTCTGTAGCATTTGTAGTTTGGGCTATGAAAGTGGGTGACGGACGCCGGACGGACAGACAGACGGACTGAACGATTATAATACCTTCCACTTTTTTCGATATAATCGTAGTGCGGAAACTAAAAAAACAATAAGTTAATTCAACAGCATTCGAGTTGCCATCTATATTACAGACTACGTACTAAAAATTAACCTTAGAATAAATTACCCTCTATTTGACTATTTTACCAACAGACATTCCATGATTTTGGATAAAATGACCATTTATTGATCGACTTTCAACGGGAAGTGGTTCAATAAATTTGATTGTAAAGTTCGTATAAATATTTACGACTAATTCTAAAAATTAAGCTAATTCACTGGACTAAAGATGAATTGAGGAGGCTTTAGTTAGATCTTCAATATTTTGACCTCCTTTAGTACATTAACTTAAAAACAAGTAAAAACTTTAATGCAAATAGTTTATTCCCAATGCAACTAAGATGTATACTTAAAAGTATGCTTTGCATGCAATTTTGAAATATTTTCAATAAATATTTGCTGAGGGATACATTTTTCGTTGTGTGTACACCATTTCGTTGTGGTTCGGTTCGTTATGGTCTGTTTTTTTCCGACACATTCACGGAATATTTTACAGGAAGAGGATAAAGATATTAAATACAAAAATGTGTCCCAATATGTATGTGATTATGGGATAAACAAGTACAACTCCCCTTTAGGGACATGTCTAAATCGTGGAGGTGGCGATAGATGGCAGCATCTGTCTTGTATGTGTGTGTATGTCGTGTTCGTCCTTCTTGACGAATGTTTATAAGCGGGTCTTTGTGACAAAACACACAAGCCTGAAAATATGTCTACCAACCAACAAGTACAAAATGGAAGGTTAATAAAAAAAACGTATTAAATTACGATGCATTGAGGCAAGGTAAGGTAATCGTTTCCGGCTGCCTATTTCTAGCCTCCTTCAGGAGCTTTAACACAGCCAATAACGCCTCGTATTTTAGAACCCTGGTCAAAAAACGAGGTCGACACCTGAGCGGGCACCCAACGGAACTTCGAGCGACATCGTACGCTAACGCCGTCGGGACTTTGGACTCCACAGATTTAACGAGCACGTCTGTCCCTGTGTACTCGGGCCCATCCGTGATGAGGATTTTCTACTATTTCCAGCACAGATCCGATTTATAGGATGACTGGCAGTAAGTGGGATTCGAACCCCCGCACTCCTGAGAAGGTCGAACCTCTAGGCTGATGCCTTAACCACTCGGCCACGGACGGGCCCCAAGGTTTGCTAGTGTTTTTTTTTTTTCATTGGCAATCAATGAGTAAATAGTGTTTCTTCAGCGGTACTTAATTCAACCAAGATTTCACCGTAATTTTCAATTACGATTGCTTGTTTTTCAAGCAAGACCCTAATAAAGAAATACAATAGGTCAAAATGTCAGGTTTCTACAATTAAAAGTAATAGCCTTTTTATACGATTTTATTAAAATATATAATTATCATAGTCAATCGTCTAGAGGAGAACGGCGCCGTCATTCAAGGTAGCACCATGCTGATGCGTCATCGGCAGCAAATGTGTTAATCTTAGCTTATGCTGTGCGTTTTCCAGCTGTTTATTTCTAGCCTCCATGGAGCAAACCAATGGAGTCATCGGGACTTTCGACTCTACAAATTTAACGAGCACGTATGTCGCAGTTCAAATCCAGCAAAACACACAACATAAACATCCATTACCATATGCTGAGATTCGTACCCGGGACCTTCTGACTGCTTGGTCAGCTACTTGATCATTCATCCGCCCAGTTGGCAACGTGTTAAAGCCGATTGCGGTGTTAATGCGACGTTATTTCAAACCAACCAAATCAACTTGAAACATAGCTCCTTCTAAATGTAAAGCCTTTTATTTTGGGGAATAATGCTAATTCTTTTAGATTGTGTGCGATTGGCTAAGATCTGTCACTTTACTTGATCTCACGTGTATAAAAAGTCACTAAGATTGCATATTGAAAGGAAAAAAAAAACAAAGGACGTTATAAATTAAAATTTATTGAGTTAAGTTGTAACTTGAATTGCAGTTAGACAGCCGATCGTCATCCGATGTGATTGACCAGTGTTTATGGTATGTATGAATTCCTATTATCTGAAAAATAAATATGTCTATGTTGAAGTAATTGGGGAGAAATTTGGGCTACCTGTAGACCTGTAGTCTAGTAAATTATCTGAAATTTTGTAAGAAGAATAAAACTATAGTTAGGTTGACACTTCTTAGTATCGCAAATATTTTGATTGTGGAACAATCTACTTTGGAAAAGGGTGAGGAAGGTTTTGGTTTATGCAAAAGTTACTATATTTGGCGATTCATTGCTTTTATGGACGCCTATTTCTTGAAGGTTTAGAGAAAAATTCTCAATCGAAGGGTAGCGCGAACTTTCATCGGTTTTACTATAGAGTACTTGACAGTATCGCTAAAATACCTTCCAATACTAATTAAATTATAGTTTGAACCCAAATATAACAAACGTATATATTTTTTGCAAAATAAATCTTTAAATAATTCATAAAAATCATTTTCAAATGGCTTTTTTTCATTGGTACGTCACGTGATCACAAACACGTCGATTTGGCTGTCGTCACTAGTATGTATAAACAAACCGGTGTGATGTTTTTTGTTTGTAATTAAACTGGTTTTAATCTTACTTACTATTAAAATAAGAATTGTATAGATAATGGGTGGAGGTTTTACAGAAGCGGATAGTTCAAATTTGCTTAAAGTAGATTCCAAAATGGTGTTTCAAAGTTTGTTTATAGTTACTAGTGACATGATTAGTGACTAGTGATTTTTCGTTCTTATTTTAAAATTCCTTTTTTCCCTTTTTATGTGGTATTTGAAAAAAAGAAAAGATACGGGTCTAATATTTTTGGCATAAGAATATTATAAGCCAATAAAAAAAATTTAGTCAAGTACCCTATTATAGCTATTGCATATAGCTATATTTTAACTTATAGCGTTTCCCAATGAGTATTGATAGTGAATAAGTTAAATAATACATACTACAGATGCAAATCGATTGACGATCAAGTCAAGACAGCAAAGAAAAGCGGGTGCCCTTGATGGCCCTATCAGCAATCAACTATAATCCTCTTTTCACAGTCGATACCGCGTGTAGTTTTAGTGTGACACATTATTTCCAACCAAACTAACCCAACAATTCTGATGCTCCTCGGGGATGCCATGGGGTTGGCCAGCCTGCCTCCTTCGGGTTCTTTGACCTATTTTCAAAGTGGAATCGTCCACAATCAAAATATTTTGGATGCTAATAAGGGGCAGGCGGACTATACTTGCATTAAGGAAAAACTGGAACGGTCAAGCCTACGTGACGTCACAGTTGCGTTATCCGTTGCCTTAACCACAGAAACAAAACACCCGACAGCTAATTCATTTGACGAAGGCTTATAAGCGGGTCTCTGATCAAGCACACAAGCCGGAATATATATGTACCTACCCTAATTCATCTAAACTAGAGAAGTCACGCCTACAGTGACTCCACAGTTATGTCTAAGCAATGTTTTACACTAATGTAAATGTTAAGTACAACAAAATAGCGAATATAATCAACTCTGTAAATTTTTTCTACCGAATGGGGTTGAAAAAAATTATTAGAAAAATTGGGCCATTGCAGACTCGGCATTACTCTCTTTAAACTGATAGCCATACTTTGTGACACCCTCTAGGCTGCCCTTTACATATCTATCTAAAAGACTACACTCTTAAAACAAGAGTGAAATCCACTCCTAAAGGTGAAGTGCATTTCCGGCAGCGGAAAGGAGTGGAAATTAACTCTGTATAATCGTGTGTAACGCCGCCTAGCGGTAGCCAAGAAAAGTATGTAAATGCCACGCCCTAACGGCAAAAATTGTAATTCATTCCATTACTAACCAGGAAGGAAGATGCAATAAAAACCTTACTCCTCCCTACACCAATCAATCTGAAATGCCGTTAGCATATTTTACTACTTATTAACGTAAAGGCCGGTCCCTAACTTTCTGCAAAATCTGTACAAATCATGAAAATTGGAACGTTTTATATACATCAATTATAGTCATACACATTTTTTTTTGCCATTCTTTATAATTCTCACTATTGCCCCATTCACTTTTCAGGTACGATCACTATTATATAATGTAGTCAGAGGCATCAAATTTTGCTCCTGGCAATGGAGATTCGAAACACTTTGAAATATGCTTCAAGCAGTTCAGCAGTTGGTCCCTGTCCAATTTGCCCTCGCCTAGCCAAGAACTGACATCTTGAATGTCTCCACTTCGGAACTTCAGAATCCATCGTGTTCTTCTGCCAATAAAAGATGTCTTCCGATCATCATATCCTGTGAGTATCACTAAATCTGTATAACTTTTCTTGCCCATGAGATGGGCCTTCTGGTCCATCTCATGGGCAAACGTTTCACAAGGCTGGCCATTAGGCTAGTCTTGTGGAACGTCCTTGCCACCCAATCGTCAGAACATCAGCTTCCCATACAGAGGGCCCCGTGTTCTAAACCGGCCACATCCTTTAGACGGATATTTGTTGGCAACAAAGAATCTTAATTACCGGGTTTCCCTATGTATACTGAGGCCATTGAGCTAGAAGGGAAGTTCTTCTAGCTCAATGACTGAGGCAGACGTGCTGATCGTTAAATCTGTGGAGTCAGTCCCTCTGGCGTTAGCATACGATGTCCTTCGAAGTCCAGGTGGGTGCTAGCTCGGGTGTCAACCTCGTCACTTGATCACAGTTCCAAATTGCAAGGCGTTTTGGCTGCGTTAAAGCTTCTTGGAAGTTAGAAGTAGACAGCCGCAAGCGATCAATCTAATCTGACGTTCGCACACAAACTTGATAAATGGTATACTGCATTAAAATATTCTGATGGGACCAGATACATATATTTTTTCTTAGCCTACTTGATGCATTGCGGCACAATTTAATGGGCAATTCGAACTGGGCAGAGCAACTCCTTCTTTAGAGAAAGCCTCTGCGTACACAATGGCTACTTTTTTTTTCTGTCATTTTGAAAATTCCAAGTCTCGGACAAATTTTCCTAAATTTGGCTGACACCCCGCTTTAATTGATTTAGAGTAGTGTTAAATGAGTAGTTTTGTTAATGGTCTGGATTAGCTTCAAATTGTAGAAGTGTTATAATAAAGAATGGATGATGTTATATTTTTAAAAAATGTAAACTTTTGATGCTAGAATTATATCTACAGTTATTTGTAATATATTTACATTTGTTTTTCAGTATCTCTTCGGAAGTCTGTTTATAGAGGCAGTTATGAAGTTCTACACTGTTTTGCCGTTGAAGAAAATATTGTTTCTCCTTTTTGGCATATTGTCTATTAAATTTAAATAAAAAGATAGCATTTGGACTTTTTATGGAAATATCACATGAATCCATTTCTTATTTTTTTTTAATTAGACTTACAGCAGTGATGTACATTGAAGGAACACATAAAATGATTTCATGACTGAATTTTTATTTTTAAGTTATTAGGCATAATGGCACAAACTTAAACTGTTCTGATATTTATATAAAGTAATACTTGGCCCAAAATTTTTGGCTTTAGTGTTCTTTCTTAATAATATGAAGGAAAGTCAAATTGAATGAAATGTATACTGCACTAATTGTCACGAGCACAGTAATGTGTATTAAAGAAGAGATAACTAATATTTGGCTAAACTTAACTTTTAATATCTAACATAACAAACGAAACATAACTAACTCATAAAAACATAAATTGGTGAAGGGAAGGTGTACACGGAAATAGTAGCAACAGTCAGAAATTCATCAGAGCTTAAATATACATGCTCTAGTTACAGATACAGAATTTAAGTTATACAAATATTGCAATTATTGGTGGTTGTTGAAGTACGTTGTTCTTGAACTGCTCTCGCTCATGCCGCCTCAAATGCAACCTTTTTACATTTCTGACATTTTTCCTGACATTTCCTCATTACATTTTTTGAAAAATTGCATTTACGTAACAAGTTTATTTTTGACTCCATACTTTAAATTTTAATAAAATGTTAAAATTTATAAATTTTTTTATACTTGCATATTGTCACACATTATTTTTCTTCTAAAGTCATAAAACTTATTTTTTTTTAAAGAGCGTGAACAGTTTTCCACATCACCCAAGGGGTACTGTTCATGGATGCGTTACCCTCTTTCAGGCAGGGTTCCCCAAGAGGCCTATTTCCTATACAATGCAAAAAAAAAATTCATATGTTTACAATTCCTTTGATCAGAACTTTTCAAGAATAAGACTACAGCAGGTCGAGCACGGTCTCGGTTTGAATCCAGCTTTTGGAGACTTGAAATCAGTCTTTAGGTTGGAGACTCGGAAATATTACTTC
This sequence comes from Oedothorax gibbosus, assembly GCA_019343175.1. NCBI lineage: Eukaryota > Metazoa > Arthropoda > Arachnida > Araneae > Linyphiidae > Oedothorax > Oedothorax gibbosus. Next base: position 219,998 of record JAFNEN010000847.1, on the reverse strand, counting down.
ACATGTTCCATTTCACTCTTTGGAAGTGCGAGTGGCTCAACTTGTCAGCACGGCCCATTGGAGAATGGAGAATTTCTTGCTTAAATCTAGATTTCGGAGACTTGAAATCAGTCTTAAGGCTGGAAACTCAGAAATATTACTTCACATGTTCCATTTCACTCTTTAGAAGTGTGAGAGGCTCAACTTCTCAGCATCGGCCCATTGGAGAATGAAGAATTTCTTGTTTAAATCCAGGTTTCGGAGACTTGAAATCAGTTTTTAGGCTGGAGACTGAAGAAATATTAGTTTCACCCGTTTTTTTCTGTTTCTAGAGGCGTAAGACATTCAGTATGTCAATGTTTGCCTCTGCCCATTAAAACATGGATTTTTATCGAATTTTAACTCCCACAAAATATACAAATTAAAATTTTCATGCTTGATAGAGTTATTCAAAATGACCCCTCACACGCTCTTGTAAAACAAAAGGTATGGGGTTTTTCCTTTCGGCCACTGGTTCTTGACAGACACTTTCGTATCATCCATTTTGACCCACTGGCGGTCGGCGTGTCGTCGAACGGCGGTGTAATGACCGCTTTGGGCACTGCTACTGTGGTGGAACACCGCTGCTTCCAGTTGGTACGCCTTGTTTTTTAATTTGATGGTGGTATCGGGAACACCTTCAACTTTAATGTTTTTCTTGTGTCCCTTTCCTGTCCAGAGCATTAGTTGGCATACTAGGATTTCGGCGGGGACTTCAATTTCGGAGTTTTGGGCGCACAGGTTGTTGCAGCGCCCACAGCGTACTTCGTCTCCCAGGCACTCCCACTTGCTATATTCTTCGATCAGTTCTTTAATGTGGATGGTAGATTGGTCGGTGCCAAAGCGGACGCAATTGACTAAGTCTCCTGTTGTAATTTCCTGACCGCAGGACCTATTCCGGCATTTTCTTGTATTACAAACAATGTTGGTAGTCAAGGCCTTCAGGGATTCATTTTGGTTGATTAAAGCAGATAAAAAGTCTTCTGCGTCTTGTTGCTCTCTGCATGAGAAGGGGCGGCCAACTTCCCTTCTTAGTTCCCTGGTGTCTATAAGCCCCTTGGCTTGTCCGTGTTTATTACACAGCTTTTTAAGAGCTTTGCCGACAGTAGGATCTTGAGCAATGCATGTCATAATTTGGTCAAAGCTGAACATGCATTGACAAACGGCATTCGCATAGCAGGATACATAGTCTTTGTTGGCGTAGCCTGGTGGCAAGGATGGACTTGGAACTGGGGCCACGACGCCGACGCCTGCTGTTGCTGAACTTGGAAGGTTAGCCTGATCTTGCTGGGGTTTGGGCTTTTTTTCTTTTTCCAGCTCCTCATTCCGAAGAATTTCATCCAAACTAAGTTGTTCCTGTGGATGAACTTGTAGGTCTTTTCCCCCCTCCTTTTTGGTGCAAGGAACATTCTCCTTCAATATCTCTCCGGTAACCTTTTCCAGTAGACACTCAACTGAAATAACGATTTCTGCTGCAGTCAGAAGTCTAGAAGGAACATCTTTGTGTTCCTGTAACTCATCATCTTTTTCAATGACATCGGTCAAAATCGATGACGGTTGTTTGCGGCGTGTGAAAAGATTTCTGTAAAAGAATAACACATAAGTATTCTGACCCACGAAGCAACATAGGATAAGTTATTATATTTTTAATTTAACTGAGTTTTACGATGTGTGCCTTCATACGTATTCGGTTAGCAAGGCCTGTAAAAGAAATCGCCACTGTAATGTTGTCCTGTGCTTTATCCAATCGCATATGTGACTAAAGCATCTTTAAAGGTTTCAGTTACTAGGAGTGAGAAGATCGATTAGAGAATTTTTTTAAAAGCATTTGAGTTAGTTAACTTTTTAAGTAATTTTTATTCTGACTGTGTGTTAGTAATTTATTACCATGTCCTCAGGGGGAATCAGAATATATCATAAATTATGCAAAATATTTTTTTAAATGCTAATGTAAATATGTTTTAGTTGATGAAAGAGAAACTGCCGCATCTATGTTTATTTCTTCCTCATGAAACTTGTGTGCCAACGTTTAATTGAGTATAAAAATACTCGCAATATTTAATTCTTAACAATACCATGTTTTCATGAAAATCAGTGCTTCCTAAAGCATTTATTACCTTGATAATACTCAAATAAATGAAATCAAAAACTAATGTATTCCTACGTCATTCTCCGTCAAAAATGTACTTAACTTGAACTTTATGAAAAGGGGGAATTTTGTTATCCTTATAAAGGAGAGAATAACATGTTCATTGACATAAAAATCTATATTTTTTCAAAAATGTCACTTAACGCGTTCTTCCACAAAGCTCTTCATTTAAGAGCTTAATATTTGCTTATTTGAACGTTTATTAGTATTTACAACAAATGTATATAGACATTTTTCATTTTAAAATAGACAAAGTTGCGCTTAAAAACATTGTAACTGGTTTGATTGTCTAATTTTTTCTTTGAAAGTTTCGAAAATGTCTTCATAAAAATGTCTATATATGATGCATCCTGGCACCAGCTATGGCGTAGGTTTTTTTTAATTTATATAAAGTACTCAATTTAGAGTAAAACTTGGAAAAAACGACAAAATGTTACACACTCATTTCTTAAATCTTTTCAAATATCATTCTAGCAAAAGTTAAACTTTGTGCTGTTGAATTATATAAAAACGTAGTTTTAATGTAGTGTATACTACATTGAAGAAAATGTAAATACTTTATAAGCTTGTTATAAATGAAAAATATATTATTATTTTTAGATTTTAAAGTATAAACTGGAATACTTACTTAATCCACAGCCTAAATCTAGCTATTTTGCTAAATTTAAGTTTTTTTGTATCACTATTGAGAATATGCGTCTCCATTTTAGGAATCTCCAACAACTACAACGATTAAACTCTAAACGCATTGTTGTCTTATTAAAAACAAAACTGCATTGTTGAAAGGCAATAATGTTTTGTTAACTTAATTTCTATTTCTTGTGTTTTTAATTGTTGATATAAAATGAAGTATGCTTTATAATATACACCCAAACTCGGTTACAACGACCTTGTTTGCTCGTTTATAGCGTCATAAACTTTCAGTCCCTTAAATTGCTCATACACCTTAGTGCAGGGCCGTGTGGTACATTTTTTCATATGATGCAACTCTTTCAAATGCCGCCCTTGATTTTTTGTATTGCTTTCTTAAACTCTATGTTTTCACCCAAAACTGGAACAATTTCTGTCCACTTGTGTCCGTAAGACGGACGGAGGACGTAAGGACATTGTAATAAATTACACTCTTAAAACAAAAGAGTGAAATCCACTCCTTTAGGGGAAGTTCATTTTCGGCACTGGAAAGGAGTGGAAATTAACTCAGACTGAGTTAAAACCGCTCGTTTTAAGCGTGTAGGACGTAGATTGTATTCTTTTATTTCTTTTAATCACTCCGCAAAAAGAGTGAAATCCACTCCTATAGGGGAAGTGCATTTTCGGCACGGAAAGGAGTAGAAATTAACTCAGAGTTAAAACCGCTCGTTTGTTTTAAGAGTGTACTAATACACAGTTAGAATAAAAATTACTTAAAAAGTTAACTAACTCAAATGCTAAAAAAAATTCTCCAATCGATCTTCTCACTCCTAGAAACTGAAGCCTTTAAAGATGCTTTAGTCACTGCGATGTCACTATATGCGATTGGATAAAGCACAGGACAACATTACAGTGCCGATTTCTTTTACAGTATCCTTGCTAACCGAATACGTATGAAGGCACACATCGTAAAACTCAGTTAAATAAAAAAATATAATAACTTATCCTATGTTGCTTCGCGTGTCAGAATACTTATGTGTTTTTCTTTTACTGAAATCTTTTCACACGCCGCAAACAACCGTCATCAATTTTGACCGATGTCATTCAAAAAGATGACGAGTTAAAGGAACACAAAGCTTGCCACCAGGCTACGCCAACAAAGACTATGTATCCTGCTATACAAATGCCGTTTGTCAATGCATGTTCAGCTTTGACCCAATTATGACATGCATTGCTCAAGATCCTACGGTCGGCAAAGCGCTTAAAAAGCTGTGGTAAAAACACGCACAAGCCAAGGGGCTTATGGACACAAGGGAATTAAGAAGGGAAGTTGGCCGCCCCTTCTCATGCAGAGAGGAACCAGACGCAGAAGACTTTTTCTGTACATTCAACCAAAATGTATCCCTGAAGGCCTTGACTACCAACATTGTATGCAATACAAGAAAATGCCGGAATAGGTCCTGCGGTCAGGAAATCACAACAGGAGACTTGGTCACTTGCGTCCGCTTGGGCACCGACCAATCTACCATCCACATTAAAGAACTGATCGAAGAATATAGCAAGTGGGAGTGTCTGGGAGACAAAGTACGCTGTGGGCGCTGCGACAACCTGTGCGCCCAAAACTCCGAAATTGAAGTCCCCGCCGAAATCCTAGTATGCCAACTAATGCTCTGGACAGGAAAGGGACATAAGAAAAACATCAAAGTTAAAGGTGTTCCCGATACCACCATCAAATAAAAAAAAAAAGACGTACCAACTGGAAGCAGCGGTGTTCCACCACAGTAGCAGTGCCCAAAGCGGCCAACACCGCCGTTCGACGACACGCCGACCACCAGTGGGTTAAAATGAATGACACAAAAGTGTCTCTCAATAACAAGTGGCCAAAAGGGAACACCCCATACCTTTTGTTTTACAAAAGCGTGTGAGGGGTCATTATGAATAACTCTATCAAGCATGAAAAATTGAATTTGTATATTTTGTAGGAGATACAAAAAAAAATGATAAAGTATTATAACTTTCATTAAAAATCCATGTTTTAATGGGCAGAGGCAAACATTGACATACTGAATGTCTTACGCCTCTAAAAACAGAAAAAAACGGGTGAAATTAATATTTCTTCAGTCTGAAGACTGATTTCAAGTCACCGAAACCTGGATTTAAACAAAAAAATCTCCATTCTCCAATGGTCCAATTCTGACAAGTTAAGCCCCTCGCGCTTCCAAAGACAGAAATGGAAACATTAATATTTCTAAATCTTCAGCCTAAAAACTGATTTCGGAAAACTCTCCATCGTGTAATGATCCAATTCTGACAAGTTGAGCCTTTCACACTTTTAAAGAGTGAAATGGAACATGTGAAATAATATTTCCGAGTCTCCAGCCTATAAAGACTGATTTCAAGTCTCCGAAAGCTGTATTCAAACCGAGACCGTGCTCGATCTGCTCTAGTCTTATTCTTGAATAGTTCTGATCAAAGGAATTGTGTAAACATATGCATTTTTTTTGCATTGTATAGGAAATAGGCCTCTTGGGGAACCCTGCCTGAAAGAGGGTGACGCATCCATGAACAGTACCTCTTGGGTGATGTGGAAAACTGTTCACGCTCTTTAAAAAATACGTTTTATGATTTTAGAAGCAAAATAATGTGTGATGACAATATGCAAGTTTAAAAAATTTATAAATGTTAACATTTTACTAAGTTTAAAATTTAACGGAGTCATTAAAAAACTTGTTACGTGAATGCAATTTTTCAAAAAATTTTATTAGGAAATGTCAGAAATGTAAAAAGTTTACATTTCATTCATTTTGACTTCCTTTAGATTATTAAGAAAGAACACTGAAGCAAAAATTTTGGGCTAAGTATACTTTATTAAAATATCAGAACAGATTAAGTTTGTGCCATTGTGCTGATATAATTGCATTGATTTCCTAAATTTGTGTGCCGTACGTCAAAATAATATATTTACCGTGATGACAACGAACGCATGTATTTATTAGATTTTTCTTTAAATTTGAAATTTAAAATTAGATTTTATGTACTACATCTATACAATATATATTTAATATTATTAATATGAATCCAAATCTAAATCAATAATGAAAATTCCGAGAGAGAGATATATATAAATTATTCGATTACACAATTTTCTATAAGAATTTGTTGAATTTTAAAATCATGCATGACTCAAGATTGATTTGTTTAGAGAATATTGTTCCGCACAATAAAACGAGAACGTCCTAGTACCCATTTTTGAGATCTTCATTTTTAGCTGTGTACCATTAAACAACAGATTAAAGCATTGTGCTCTACAAACTTATACAGAAAAATTTTTCAATAATTATAATCAAAATACCAAATTTTCTTAAAAATAAAGTAGTTAACAAACCAAAGGAGGACAAAAGTTCTATTTTTTTTAAGCACTTCTTTGTTTTTGTCTCCATTTATAATTGAGTATACATTCAAATTTCTATTATTTAAAATAATTATTGAGGCAGTGACGGAACAGACAAACGAATCTAGCCTTTATAAAATATTCCACTCTTTACGTTAAAAACGTAATGTTGAAGTAAAATTGGCATGGTCAAATTTTCTCTTGATATACTCAATATGTAATTATTCAGTGTTTGGATAAATGGCTTAAGTAATTTTTTTAGGTAAAGGGTATAGTTGACCTGCTACCCTGCCAGAACAAAATAGATAACACGTTTCCAAAAGCTTATATACAACTCATTAAGATGATTTTTTTAAAATCCAGATTAATTTAATAATAAACAAATAAGAATAACTTTAAACATTTAATAAAATATGATTTGAATCAAAATTGAAATTATATGTAGGAAATTTAATCGATATCAATCACTAAATATAATTTTAAGATCCATGTTTAATTTTTAAACATAAAATTTATGTTTAAGGAAAACAAAATGAGATGAAAAATAAAAATATTTTTTTATTAATATATAGTAATATGTATGTAATGTTAAACTCACTGAATAAAAATATTGCACTTCAATCATGAAAAAAAAATTGGAATGCTCTAATTAATCTACTAAAAAAAATAGTTTCTTAACTGGGTGTATCCTACTTCTTGGCATTAGTTTCTGCATTGATCTGCATTACGTGGGCGAATGAACCCGAATGCCCGCGGGTCTCCAAAGCTAAGTGCCTCTGTGTTAATCCAATGGAAAAAAATAAATTTCTCAGCCTCATTTCTCCGGCTGTATTGAATATTTTACGAACAGTTTTTTTTATATGATAAATGTCTTACAGGTCTCTATAATACCACTTTTTGAAAAGGGTTCGAATTTTTTTTTAATTCCAATTAAATAACTTTACAAAAAATATTCAAACCCATTACAAAAGGGAGATTTTAGAGTTATGTAAGTCAGCTACATTTATATCATATAAGTAAAAACTGTTCATAAAAATATTTAATGCAGCCGGAGAAATGTGACTTCGAAATTTATTTTTTCCCATTGGATTAACACAGGGGCACTTCGCTTTGGAGATCCCTGGTCCAGCGCGCCCATTCCCCCTTAAATAGTAGAGTTGTGACATTGCTGCATAAAATAAGTTCAATTGTCCTAACATTACTTTTTATCAATGTTATTTTTCCTCTAATATTTGAAAAATTATTTTAGTTCTACATTTTCAATTATGGATTTACAATTGTTTTATAAATGAAATAATTATTTATTACACTATTCAATATATCGAAGTCGTATGTTCTTAAATCATTCATCGCGGCGAACAAAGCCAAAATTTTTACATCAATATTAAAATCATATATCAATCATTATACGTTGATGTTATTTAATGTCAAATACGTTGATGTTTGACAATCAGGGCCGGATTTAAAGATTTGCCGCCTGTAGGCTACGATTGAATTTATTTGTTTTTTTTTTGTTCGGCGTCTTCCCCGCTTTGGAGACCCGCGGGCATTCGGGCTCATTCCCCCTTAAATGAACTTTAAAATTTATTTGTATTTTTATCACATTTTTGTATCAAAGAGACAGCTGATTTGATTTTAATAAACTTTAAAATTGAATCAATTTTGAGCTTCCAATAGTGAATCTTTTCATCCAAATTACGAGGCCCATCATTAATTACTCTAGCGTGAGACTTTAATTCGAACAAACTTTTTCCCATACAAGGAAATTTGTTGAATAATGAAATTTGTCGGTTCCGGACATTAACCCAACACCCGAAAACCCGACAGACCATGATCCCGACAAGGACGAAATCCGACAGGTTCAAAATCCCAACAAATCAATGCCGCCATGCTTAATTAAGGGCAATTTAATTGCTAATTTTTGCATTAATATTTTCGCATTTGATGTGAGGATTTTTCTTTTATTGTTATGTAAACATAAAATACTTTCAGTTCGAAAAAGGTGCTATATTAAAAATGCATTTATAAAGGAAATCACATGCATAATTTATCGAAGTATTTTTAATAGTCCATTGTTTATGTTTATTTTTTATAGTATTTTCGCTTTATAATTTTGACTTATTTATTGTGTGGTTTGGTCCTGATGAGCATATTTTTTGTCGTATTATATATAATGAATGTTTTTTCGGGCTGAGTTCAAATATTTAATAGTAACAACAATCTGAAACAACACAGTTTATATATTAATTAAAATGACATTCTAAATATGAAAAAGATCGAGAAATAAGCAAATAAAATTTGTATTTCTAGTGTCGGGATTATGTCTCAGATCCCGGCCGATTAAATGGTTAAGGTACTTTAAAGTTTTTCTATCTGAAAACTGTTAATATCTCCGTCAACTTTAATTTTTCATAAATTAAAAGTATTTTTCCGATTCGGCTTAAAAAAAAACATTTGATCAACTGAAAACTACAACTACTGTACTGATAATTTGATATCGAAGCTTTACGTCACCCATCGATAAATTATCTACGCCTTAAAAAAAAAAGAGGTTGCTTCGACCTTTGAGTTCGACGAAATACTACATTCGATAGCTGGCGGTTGTGAAGTAGTTTGAAAACAGACCTAAAATGTAACATGTTGCTTTTTTTACTGCTGTATTTACGAAGAAAAAATGGATACCTACCCGAAATTGAGGGACTTGAGTTTCCTTCAAACAATGTTTCGCATTCCTATCGGTGAAAACTGGCAGATTCCGGTGATGGAAGATGATGACGTGTTGTGGAGCATCGTACTTGCCTACTTGAATTCTTTTCCTGAATCAAACAAAAATAACTCGATCGTCATGTGTTCAATCTACTCGGAAAAAAGGTAGGGAGAGTTGTCAAAAAGAATGTCCAGAAATGCAATCCTTTCCTCTACAACAATGCTTGCTTCCGTAATAAAACCTTAAACGTTATGGTTCGAACATTACGAAAAATTATAGAAGGCTATTATCGAACTAATCCAAGTGATTTCTCGGTACATGATGACACTTACATATGTCTCCAGGCCTCCTCGATTTGGCTATCGTGCACTATTCTACTGTATAACGAATCAAGCCGTATCATAAAAATTTTCCCCGATAAAAAGATAATCAAAAAAGATAATCGTAAGATTTTAGTAATTTTTGAAAACTCTTGTGCCAATGGGTCCAGTTTTTCCTTTGGTGTGCCTAAAGATTTGGGATTTCGAAAGCAAAAGCTGGCACTGCATGAAATTCTTGTGAAAATAAAATTTGCTGAAAGTGAACGCAATATAACACCAGTTATAAACGCTATCTGTTCTCTTCCCGGTAAAAGTCAAAATTTTATAATTTCGCTCTTGGAAAGTGATGTAGCTAAGTATATTCCCTTGATTTACAAGTCTCCATATATTCTTTCAAAGTTACGTGATGCCGCTTTGGAGACTGATCCAACCATCGAAAACGGTGAAGGTAAATCAGCTTTATTTTATACATTGACGAATAATCAACCTCTTTTCCTGTATTTCTTATATGATCATGCTGCCAATGCTTGTTTATTAACTGAGGGCTCAATAAGATCGCCTGATTCAGTGATAGTTAGGAATCTAAATCATGTTCAAGAAATATTGATTAACTTGAAAAGTAAAGTGGAATCATTCGACATAGATGCAAACGTTAAAAAAAATGCGTTCCTAAAACTTAGCGAACTTTGTCGTTTCAACAATTTTCAAATTGACGTATGTAGAAGTATTAATATTATCAGATCATCATTCATTCCTATCTCTAAAGTATGCGAAGCTGTAGAGCGAAGAAATGTAATGGTGAATATTCTAAGAAACTATGAAAAGTATTTTGAGTGGAACGCTGAAGTCAGTTGCTGTGCAGAAGAATTTTTACTCTTCTACGAATTTTTCGAGCATGGACATTACTACGATAATCTCGATTTTTGCTCGGCAGTCATGTTTTTTGACAATCTATATCTTTTAAAAGAAAGATTAAAGCTTTCCGTAGAATCATGGAAATACGAAATAGGATACTCGGAAATTGAATCCCGATTTTTCTTGTTAATCTATTGCAAAAAATATTTCGAAAGCATTGGTAAGAAATCTTTCGGTCTCCACCTAGTTTCCCGTATGATAATATTCCAAGAGCGTTTATTGTTAAAATCCTACCTGAGAGAGTTTAAGGAAACCTTAGAGAAGGAATCCATTTGTGAATCTAATACAGTAGGTAATTTACCTGATACTGAAGTCAGGACATTGACGAACGTACCACAAATTTACAGCGAATTCCTCGTGTTGAGATTGAAACATTATCTTAAAGCCGCTGCAAGCATAGAACTCATTGACTTCAAAGCTGTTCTCATTCTTCAAAGAACTCTTCAAGTAATTGGAGAATGCGTAAAGGATAGTGATTTTAAATCGGTTCAGAAAGTGTTTTCCGTAATAATTCCTGAAGAACTTCTGTCTAGTTTAAAGCAAATTCGGAATGAGTTAGTTCATCCTACAGGGTTCAACTTTTCTTATCGAATCTCTGCTGAAAAAGACTATAAACTTTTTAAGGGAATACAAAAGGAAATAAGAACTATTGAAAGTATTTTCAATCCTATATTTTGTGCCCATAAGTACGAAATGGAACAATTTGCTATTTCACTTGCTAAAATAGATGTTGATAAGGCTAGAAGCATAAAAATCCCAGAACTTCACAAACCTAAATTGATACTTTTGTTAGCAGCCGATGGTGAACAATTTACTAACGAAGACAATTTTGAGGATAAGTTGATCAAGTTGTTTAAGGAACTGTCTTCTTCTATTACCTCTTCTTTTAACAGAGAGGAACAAGTTATAAATAAAGGCTCGATACTACAACTAAAATATGCCTTTAAAAATGCAGTTAATATATTAAAAAAGAAAGTTAATTTTATGAAAAGCAAATGCAACAACGTAGTAGAAAGTTTTCATTGTGTGGATGAATATTTTTTTGCTGTGGAGTATATATTTACTTATTTGATAGTGCTGGATAAAAACTTGAGAAATGATCTTAAACGACAAATTATAAGCCAGATACGAGTGAGAGAACGCACTTGGCACTGCGCACTTTATCGGACAATGAAGAAAGGACAGCCAAATGAAAACACAGCATTTCAAAGAGATGTTGAAGATATTCTCTCTTATTATGAACAAACTATACAAGAAATATTTCTTAAAACAAATTGTAGGCCGAAAAAAAATTTACAATTTACATTCGAGCACATTAAGAAGTTTAAAAAGATTTTGAAAGGTAATTATTACATAAATGAGACAGAAAAGAAAGAGTTTTTTAAGGATATTCCAGTTGATGTGAAGACAACTTTGGAAATAAAAAGAAAAATTAAAAACTTCTTGGAAGGAAAAGGTAGCCTACATTTGAACAAGAAAGAATTTGGTGAAGAAATTGATAAACTTCCATTGAAGCCCAGAAAAAAACGAGAACTGTTAGACAATTTTGGTTTTAGAAATACCAAAAATTCCCTGCTTATTATTAATTCAGTATTCCGTAATTTTGATTCAGAACTGAAAAATGCAATTTCTGATAATGAGGTAGGTAAGAAACAGAATGAATACATATGCAATGGCTTGAAACTGCCAGACACTTCTAGAAATATATTGAGCAAGATAATCAAAGGGAAAAAACGGGATGATCAGGAAAAGGAAGGAGGACTTTCCTTCCTTAGAAATCGTATCAAACAACTGAAGGCCATTTTTATCGATGCTGATGCATCCATCAAGAAACTATGGGAGTCAGCACGGAGCACAAGAAAAAAGTCGCATGTGCAAGAGCGGTTGGTCCACGTGTTCTTAAAGGTTCCTCTAACTCAGGTAGCAGTGGAAATGCTGCTGTTCGATTGCATGATCATACTCAAGACTACGGACCTGAAAGACTTGTGTCGCAAGACGACCAACCTCTTCAACGGAATCAACTTGAGGAACGTGCTGGCACACGGGAATCCCCTGCTGGAGTCTCTGGGCAGACTGCTGGATCCAACAGACTTGCCTTCGGAGTTGGTGCGAAAAATGATCGACCTCATATCCGACCTTGATGTCATTGACTGCATGGTAGACATTCTCGATAAAATAGGTCATGTATTTGAAACGTTTCATCAGTTCATGAACGAGAGCGAAGATGATGGATTTAAAGAGATCCGGGAGAAAATTGCCAGCAGCCATAATTGGAAGTCTTATGCGAAATTGATTCTTCGACAGCAAGCATCGACGACAGCAAGCCCATCTCCCGACGAACCTACGGTATGTATTCCAATGCCTCTAAAATAACTATTGATATTTAATACACGAGCCAATATTTGGAAAATGGTCAATTTGCGTCGCTACCAATTTTTTAATATCATATTTTTTTAAAAAAAATGTTTTAAACTACATTTCTTGCTTAGTAATGACTTTTTGCATTAAAACAGCAGAGTCGGGCAAGCTAACCAACCTACCACTACGGCTACATGTCCAGCAATGTGAGGTCACAGTGTTCCGTCTTTAGATTAAGGTAGTTAAATGCTAAAACCATTTAAGGGAGTGGGATGTTCTATCTCGGCCATGTTAATTTTACTAACTTTAGGAACATTTTTTTCAGGAACTATACGAGATATCATTTTGATTTTTTTTATAGTTTGTTCATTACATATAGTTCTTTGATTTAAACTGAGGATATTTCACAGTATAAAAAATACTTTTAGTGATTTTTTTAAAAATATGTATTAAAAAACCCCAAAAATCCGATTTAAAGTAAAAATTTTTTTTTGAGCAGAGATATTTAAAATTCCTCCTAAAACTCTCTCTTCTTACCTATACCTTAATTTATTTTGCGTTTCCTGAAATATAAGGTTTTTCAATAGTTAGGAACATTTTTCTCAGGAACTATAAAATATATATCAACATGTTTTTTTTTATTTCTTCCCCATTAATAGCTCTTTAATTTAAACAAATTAAAGAGCTATTAATGGGGGAAGAAATAAAAAAAAACCATGTTGATATATATTTTATAGTTCCTGAGAAAAATGTTCCAAACTATTGAAAAACCTTATATTTCAGGAAACGCAAAGAAGTTAAGGTATAGGTAAGAATTGATATACAGAGTTTCGGAAAAATGGTTTTAAAAAGAAAACTACTAAACAGAAATCGATAATCTTGGTCTTAAATTAAAGCTATAGATATGGAGTTTAAAAATAAAAGAAAAACAGAAAATCGACATTTTTGACCAAACACCCATCGACTCCCCTTAAAAAAATACACATTCGCTATGTGCTACTAACTTTCGGTTGAAACTAAATTATTTTGTGGTTTTTTTTCTTAGAGTCTCTAGATAGTGGCTCTATTTTGGTCGACAGAGTCGTGACAACTTTGGCAGTATGGCAACCCGCGCTCACCAAAATCCTTATCCCGGTGAAGGCACGGCGAGTTCCCCATTGGCTTAGGATTGGCACCAAATAGCCTCAAGCAATAAAAGGAAGCGTTTGCTAATTCATCTAAACTACACTGCTCAAAACAATTAGGGGAGCACTTGGCGTACATGTTAACCCTTTCAGTTCGAACTTCTTATTTTTATTTTAAAAATATAAAATGTGTGAAATAGATTCAATATGCATCCAGAATGAAATGGTAAAAAACAAGGAAAAAATCTTATTTTTTTAAAACTAAAATTTAAGGGAAAAAATTGGAATCGTAATTTTTGAATAAATTATAACAATAATTTTTTAAAAATTTTATTTGTTTTAAAAAAGTTAAAATCAATTTTTAAACATCTTAGAATGCAAGCGTGAAGAATTTAGGGTCAATTTATTTCATAAAATGTTTTGGGAGTGAATTTTATTTTATCATGTTTTTCATATTTTCATTTATTTAAAACAAACATTATTTAATTCTTCAAAAGACATGATTCTTCCACCTAACGATAAATAAGTGCGAGCCTCAACTTAGTGAGAAAAAAAAGAGCAAGCTGATGATTCCAAATAGAATCATTGAAGGTGAAATGGTTTAAACCATGCGTTCCCCTAATTCTTGTGAGCAGTGTACTAGCCATCGTGACTCTTTCCGTACTATAGTACTTACGATTAAAACGCAAGCTTCAAAAGAATTTTCTTCATCCCTCGTGTGGTGTTCTAGGAAACGGCGGCGTGAATGGCGCTCATTTTGTCCCCTACTTTTGTTTGGAATGCAATTGCGATCCACCTCACAGCTAAGCCTGAAACAAGGTTGGTTTAGAACAGCGATGCTTACTTTGTTTTCTAGAAAAACACACGAGAGGCTAGGGGAATAGAGTTCTTCCGAAGCTTGCGTTGTAAATAGGAAGGACCATAGTACAAGTTGACAATAAGTACATTATTTTTTCCTATTACAGGGTGGCATCGCCGAAGACAGTAGCAATGATGTACCAGGACCAAGCAATCCAAAGCCTATCAGGACTAATTTTCCAGTGAAAATGATCGACAAAAAAAGCAATTGAAGGTATGTACACCTTATTTTACCTATGCCTTCTAAAACCTATTTTGTTTGTCGTAATGATCATATACACATTTTAAACTTGCCCTTTAGGGGGGGCGTTCATAAATCACGCGACGCTGTTATAGGATATACAGGTATTGAAAAAAAAGACTTTTTGGTGCAGTGTAGGAGTGACATTTTGAATATTATCTTAAAATGATTACACCCATTCTCTGAAAATGATGCCTGAAAAGTCACCAACATAGCATTTAACTCCCAACGGACACAATTCTCTTATGCGAGAATCACCCAAATACGGATATCTAAATTGCAAAACAAACTATTTAAACGATGCGCAAAAAATTATGAAAGGGTTGCCACGTGATGTAATGGTGATATTTGGCTCGAACCCTTCCTCCCCTCTAACCTCAAGTGATATTTTTCAAAATTTTCGTATTTTTTGTTTTATTTTTATCTCGAAACTTTTGTTTTGGCGTTTGTTACCCGAAAAACTTCAAAATACATACTAATCAAACGTCCAACCCCAAACTCGGATAGTCCAAATAAGAGCTGCATCATCTGATGCAGGTGGTAAGGAAGAAAAAGTAGACAAAATGATCATCGTATGTGATTTTTAAATGCTTGCCCACCTACATCAGATAATGCAGCTCTTATTTGGACTACCCGAGTTTGGGGTTGGATGTTTGATTAGTATGTGTTTTTTGAAGTTTTCTGGGTATCAAACGTCCAAACAAAAATAAAAAAAGTTTCAAATAAAAAAAAATTACAAATTTTGAAAAATCGTGGAAACTCTTAACTTGCGTTTATGGTGAGGGGATATATTGAGAAAAATATCACGAAATATCACCAGGGGGAGGGATATAAAAAATTCCCAAAATTGCATCGCGTGGTTTATGGAAGCCCCTTTAACCCATACATTTGTTTTTGCTTCATTTAAATAATTTGTTTTGCAATTTAGCTATCCGTATTTGGGTGATTCAACCATAAAAGAATTATTTGTGTCATTTGGAGGTTAAAAATTCTTTATTGGTAACTTTTTTTTGGCATAATATATATATTTTTTTAATCTATTTCTAAAGTTTTACAAGGTATTTTCAAAGAAATGTCTGTACTTATTTCAAGATAATTTAAAATATTCAAAATGTCCCTCCTGTTGTCCTTTAAACCATACTGATCTTTTGGAGCATTTTGAAATGCAATTACTATTTTTATTTTTACTAACTTAACACCTCCAAATAAAAAAAATTATACACAATTATTCTGAGTCATATGTCCAAACTTTTATACTTTTTGTGTGTCTATCTGAACGCTTTTCCGTCTTTCTACCTGTATAATACGATCTGTTATATTTTCAGTTCTAACAGTTCAATATTAGGTTAGGTTTGATTGAATATCGTCGCACTAGAGCTACACGAGGGCTTTTAGCGAAGGGCGTTATAGTTTAGAACCACAGTCAAGTGACAAGCCGACACCTGAGTAGGCTACCAAAGCAACCGTTAAGGGCGACATCGTACTCAGCGTTGGGTCTTTGAAGCATATTTAACGTGCACTCCATCTACACGGGATATTATTCATCGGATAGTTTTTGGCTGTATGAGCCGTCTATAGGTCGGCAGTTATTTTGACGATGCCTAGACCCGAACCTGGGAGCTTCTGCTTGCAAGGCGAACGGCTCTACGGACTGCGTAAAGAATTAGAAACGACATCGTAAAATAAATGGTTCGTTGAGAAATTACATGTTATAGGTGGTTACAAATATCGTACTTGTGTTGAGGTAAATTTAACCTAAAAATAAAGCATTATTTAGAAGCCACTATTAATAAGACACCAGTCTACTTACACAGAACCTTAAAAATGCTGTCCTTTATTACTACTTTGAAATGCATGTTAAAAGGAATGCTTGAATTGATTTTCTTTTAGGTATTCAGGAATTTATGCTGCTTCACGTCCAAACTTCCTCCATTTATTTAGTTTAATTTCTGGACTATAAGCTTAATTGAATATCTACTTTTGTGGTCTATGATTACATACTGAATAGTTTATATACATCAAGGAATTTGTTTTGTTAGAATTAATGTACTTTACTTCTTTAATTCCACATTAGTATTATAGAACGGTGGTTGTGATAATTTCTGGAGAAAAATATAATTAACTTTATGTTATCATCTCAGGGTTGAAATTCATAGTAGTTGAAATGGAAGAAAATTATAATTGTGTGTATATTAGTTAAAATTGAAAGTGCTTTAATGTTGGATTACAAACATGTTAATTTTAAAGAAATCTTTATAAGTGAAATTCATTAATTTTATCTGCACATATATTCATGTTCTTATAAATGAAATTAGGGAATATTGTAAATGTAATTCATAATATTCATTCATTTTTTCTTTGATATATCTCTTTTTCTAACTATTCTAAGTGTTTTATATAATGCCAATTGACATATCTTTGAAGAATAACTGAATTGTAAATCATTTTCCCAAAAATATTTTTTAATTATAATAATAGGCGATTTCTCCAAAATTACAACAACAAAATGAGGCATTCTGGTTTTGTAGTAGCGCCATCTTATAGAATATTTTTAAACTATAAACTAATCCTCCTCAATCCGCTTATTTTTTTAATACAAATTTTCTTATCTAATATCTTTTTGAGAAATTGCTGAATGCAGTGTTCCTATATCTTAAAATGAAAATCATTTTCTGCTAAAGTACATCAGGATTGCATTTATGGCTTGGATTAACCACAATAAATTGAATTGACTTTTTATTGTTGACACTCTTTGGAATATTGTCAATTTTTGGGAATCAACGGATGACTAGAACGAGGCGGAGCTTTACGGCCAATGTTGAGTTGTACGTTTTCCTTTTGTCTATTTCCTCCATGGAACTTTAATACATCCAAATTACGCCTCGTAATTTAGAACCCTGGTCAAGTGACAATGTCGACATTTGAGCCGCCACCCAAAGCAAACCAGTAACGCCACCGTGATCTTTTTCTGGAATTTACTGCTGTTATACTTGTACAACATTTATTTTACCCATTTTGTTGTGGTTTGGTTCGCTATGGTCTGTTTTTTCCGACACATACACGGAGGTGAAGAAAAATGTTACATACAAAAAATCGGCCTAATATGTATGTAATTTTGGGATAAACAAGTACAAAATGGAAGGTTAATAAAAAAAAACGTATTAAATTACGATGCATTGAGGCAAGGTTTGCTAGTGTTTTTTTTTCATTGGCAATCAATGAGTAAATAGTGTTTATTCAGCGGTACTTAATTCAAACCAATGTTTCACCGTAATTTTCAATTACGATGGCTTTTTTTTTCAAGCAAGACCCTAATTAAGAAATACAATAGGTTAAAATGTCAGGTTTCTACAGTTAAAAATAATAGCCTTTTTATACGATTTTTATTAAAATATATAATTTAAAATATTAATCAATCATCTAGGTCTAGGAGAACGGCACCGTCACACAAGGTAGCACCATGCTGATGCGTCATCGGCAGCAAATGTGTTAAACTTAGCTTATGCTGTCCGTTTTCCAGCTGTTTATTTCTAGCCTCCATGGAGCAAACCAATGGGATTTGGTCATCGGAACCTTTCGGATCTCCTTCACTTACAAATTTAACGAGCACGTATGTCGCAGTTCAAATCCAGCAAAACACACAACATAAACATCCATTCCCATATGCTGAGATTCGTACCCAGGACCTTGACTGCTTGGCCAGCTACTGGACCATTCAGCCTCCTAATTGGCAACGTGTTAAAGCCGATTGACGTGTTAATGCGACGTTATTTCAAACCAACCCAAATCAACTTGAAATATAGCTCCTTCTAAATATAAAGCCTTTTATTTGGGAGAATAATGCAAATTATCTTAGACTGTCTACGATTGGCTAAGAACTGCCATTTAAGTTGAACTCAATGTGTATAAATAGTCACTAAGACTGCATATTAAAAGGAAGGACTAAGGATGTTATAAATTAAGTTTATTTCGTGAAGTTGTAACATGAAATGCAGTTGGACAGTCGACCATCATACGCTTTCATTGACAAGTGTTTATGGTATTATGAATTCCTATTATCTGCAAAATAAAGAATCAGAATAAATATATCTTTTTAGAACCACAGTCAACTGACGAGCCGACACCTGAGTTGGCACCCAACGCAACCGTTAAGGGCGACATCGTACGCAGCATTGGGACTTTGGAGCGTATTTCAACGTGCACTCTCTCTACACGGGGTATTATTCGTCGGACATTTTTGGCTGCACGGGCCGTTTAAAGGTCGACAGTTATTTTGGCGATGCCCGGACACCCGAACCTGGGACCTTTCGCATGCTAGGCGAGCGCCTAACCGACTGGGCTCCCCAGCCCCCCGAAGGCGTTAGCGTACGATGCCTCACGAAATCCACTTGGGTGCCAGCTCAGGTGTTGATCTCGTCACTTGGCAGCAGTTCTAAATTGCAAGGCGTAATTTGGTTTTGTAGAAGTTTCATGGAGGCTAGAAATAGACAGCTAGAAACAGTAAATCTAACCTGACGTTCGCACTAACTTGATAAATGGCATACTGCATTAAAATATCCTGGGATCAGAGACTTACTTTTTTTCCCCTACCCTACTTGATGCATTGCGGCACAATTTAATGGATAATTCCAATTTTGCAGAGCAACTCCTTCTTTAGAGAAGGCCTCTGCGTACACAAATAATGGCTACTTTTTTTTCTATCATTTTGAAAATTCTAAGCCTCTGACGAGTTTTTCCTAAATTTGGCTGACACCCTGCTTTAAATTATTTAGAGTAGTGTTAAATGAGTAGTTTTGTTAATGGTCTGGATTAGCTTCAAATTGTAGAAGTGTTATAATAAAGAATGGATGAAGCTATATTTTTATAAAAATGTAAACACAATTTTTGATGCTAGAAACATATCTACAGTTTATTTGTAATATATTTACATTTGTTTTTCAGTATCTCTTTGGAAGTCTGTTTATAGAGGCAGTTATGAAGTTTTACAGTGTTTTGCCGTTGAAGAAAATATTGTTTCTCCTTTTTGGCATATTATCTATTAAATTTGAATAAAAGATAGCATTTGGACTTTTTATGGAAATATCACATGAATCCATTTCTCATTATTTTTTTTATTTAGACTTATAGCAGTGACGTACATTGAAGGAACATACTAAAATGATTTCGTGACTGAATTTTTATTTTTAAAAGTCAAATATACCTTTGTTAAAATATTAAAATAATTTTTTTGCATATCGTATAATTAGTCATACGTATGGTACATAAGTCAAATGCATAATACATTTTTTTAAAAATTAATTTTATATAACCTTTTTAAGAAATCAAATGCAATCATATAGGCATAATGGCACAAACTTAAACTGTTCTGATATTTATATAAAGTATACTTAGCGCCCAAAATTTTTGCTTTAGTGTTCTTTCTTAATAATCCGAAGGAAAGTCAAATTGAATGAAATGTAAACTTTTTACATTTCTGACATTTTTCCTGACATTTCCACATTACATTTTTTGAAAAATTGCATTCACGTAACAAGTTTATTAATGACTCCATACTTTAAATTTTAAACTTTAGTAAAATGTTACAATTTATAAATTTTTTAAACTTGCATATTGTCACACATTATTTTTTCTTTCTAAAATCATAAAACTTATTTTTCAAAAGAGCGTGAACAGTTTTCCACATCACCCGAGGGGTACTGTTCATGGATGCGTTACCCTCTTTCAGGCAGGGTTCCCCAAGAGGCCTATTTCCTATACAATGCAAAAAATGCATATGTTTACGATTCCTTTGATCAGAACTTTTCAAGAATAAGACTAAAGCAGATCGAGTACTGTCTCGGTTTGAATCCAGATTTTGGAGACTTGAAATCAGTCTTTAGGTTGGAGACTCGGAAATATTACTTCACATGTTCCGTTTCACTCTTTAGAAGTGTGAGAGGCTCAGCTTGTCAGCATCGGCTCATTGGAGAATGGAGAGTTTCTTGTTTAAATCCAGGTTTCGGAGACTTGAAATCAGGTTTTAGGCTGAAGACTCAGAAATATTAGTCTCACCTGTTTTTTTTCCTGTTTTTAGAGGCGTACCACATCCAGTATGTCAATGTTAGCCTCTGCCCATTAAAACATGGATTTTTAACGAATTTTAACTCCCACAAAATATACAAATTTAATTTTTCATGCTTGAGAGAGTTATTCAAAATGACCCCTCACACACACTTTTATAAAATAAAAGGTATGGGGTTTTTCCTTTTGGCCACTTGTTATTGAGAGACACTTTCGTGTCGTCCATTTTGACCCACTGGTGGTCGGCGTGTCGTCGAACGGCGGTGTAATGGCCGCTTTGGGCACTGCTACTGTGGTGAAACACCGCTGCTTCCAGTTGGTACGCCTTGTTTTTTAATTTGATGGTGGTATCGGGAACACCTTTAACTTTAATGTTTTTCTTATGTCCCTTTCCTGTCCAGAGCATTAGTTGGCATACTAGGATTTCGGCGGGGACTTCAATTTCGGAGTTTTGGGCGCACAGGTTGTCGCAGCGCCCACAGCGTACTTCGTCTCCCAGACACTCCCACTTGCTATATTCTTCGATCAGTTCTTTAATGTGGATGGTAGATTGGTCGGTGCCCAAGCGGACGCAAGTGACCAAGTCTCCTGTTGTGATTTCCTGACCGCAGGACCTATTCCGGCATTTTCTTGTATTGCATACAATATTGGTAGTCAAGGCCTTCAGGAATTCATTTTGATTAATTAATGTTGAGAAGAAGTCTTCTGCGTCTTGTTCCTCTCTGCGTGAGAAGGGGCGGCCAACTTCCCTTCTTAATTCCCTTGTGTCCACAAGCCCCTTGGCTTGTGCGTGTTTCTTACACAGCTTTTTAAGAGCTTTGCCTACAGTAGGATCTTGGGCAATGCATGTCATAATTTGGTCAAAGCTGAACATGCATTGACAAACGGCATTTGCATAGCAGGATACATAGTCTTTGTTGGCGTAGCCTGGTGGCAAGGATGAACTTGGAACTGTGGCCACGACGCCGACTCCTGCTGTTGCTGAACTTGGAAGGTTAACTCGATCCTGCTGTGGTTTGCGCTTTTGGTTTTTTTCCAGCTCCTCATTCCTGAGAATTTCATCCAAAGTAAGTTGTTCCTGTGGATGAACTTGTAGGTCTTTCCCCTCCTCCTTTTTGGTGCAAGGAACATTCTCCTTCAATATCTCTCCGGTAACCTTTTCCAGTAGACACTCAACTGAAATAACGATTTCTGCTGCAGCCAGAAGTCTAGCAGCCTCCGACTTGGACATATTGTCTTCCTGACATTTCGGAACATCTTTGTGTTCCTGTAACTCATCATCTTTTTGAATGACATCTGTCAAAATCGATGACGGTTGTTTGCGGCGTGTGAAAAGATTTCTGTAAAAGAAAAACACATAAGTATTCTGACCCACGAAGCAACATAGGATAAGTTATTATATTTTTAATTTAACTGAGTTTTACGATGTGTGCCTTCATACGTATTCGGTTAGCAAGGCCTGTAAAAGAAATCGCCACTGTAATGTTGTCATGGGCTTTATCCAATCGCATATGTGACTAAAGCATCTTTAAAGGTTTCAGTTACTAGGAGTGAGAAGATCGATTAGAGAATTTTTTTTAAAGCATTTGAGTTAGTTAACTTTTTAAGTAATTTTTATTCTGACTGTGTGTTAGTAATTTATTACCATGTCCTCAGGGGGAATCAGAATATATCATAAATTATGCAAAATATTTGTTTAAATGCTAATGTAAATATGTTTTAGTTGATGAAAGAGAAAGTCCTGCAGCTATGTTTATTTCTTCCTCATGAAACTTGTGTGCCAACGTTTAATTGAGTATAAAAATACTCGCAATATTTAATTCTTAACAATACCATGTTTTCATGAAAATCAGTGCTTCCTAAAGCATTTATTACCTTGATAATACTCAAATAAATGAAATGAACAACTTTTGTATTCCTACGTCATTCTCCCAACTTCTTTTTAACAAAGTTTGAAAAATGTGCTTTTATAACGTAAATTTTATATTTTGAGTTGAAACCTTAGATTGCAATTGAAGTGGAAAACGTTCTAGGTGATAAAAAGGTAGAAACAAGAAAATGAGCTTTAGTTTTTCGTTTGTACTTCGATAAGTTAAAAAAGGCACTTCACAAATGGTAAAAAATGTACTTAACTTCACTGTTAAAAATGTTGTGCTTGGTTTCACCATGATATTGGTTCCTAGTAGCTGCAACGGCTGAATGGTGAAACGTTCCACCATATTTTTGGTATTCGGTTGAACCATTTCTAAGGTTTTTGTTTCCAAATCCAGAAAAATGGTCCAACCAAACACCGAAAAAAAGGTGAAACATTTCACCACTGAGCCGTTGCAGCTACTAGGAACCAATATCATGGTGAAACCAACCAATATCATGGTGAAACCTAGCACCAAATTTGTAACAGTGTTGAAGTTTATAAAAAGGGGGAATTTTGTTATCCTTATAAAGGAGGGAATACCATGTTCCTTGACACAAAAATCTAAATTTTTTCAAAAATGTAACTTTACACATTCTTCCTCTAAGCTCTTCATTTAAGAGCTTAATATTTGCTTATTTGAACGTATATTAGTATTTACAACAAGTGTATATAGATATTTTTTCATTTTAAAATCGACAAAGTTGCACTTACACATTGTAACTGGTTTTATTGTCTAATTTTTCTATAAAAGTTTCGAAAATGTCTTCATAATAATATCTATATATGGTGAATCCTGGCACCAGCTATGGCGTAGTTGTTTTTAAAAAATTTATATAAAGTACTCAATTTAGAGTAAAACTTGGAAAAAACGACAAAATGTTACACTCATTTCTTACATCTTTATAAATATCATTTTAGCAAAAGTTAAATTTTAAGTGTTGAATTACATAAAAAAAAAAACGTAGTTTTAATGTAGTGTACTACATTGAAGAAAGTTTAAAGTCTTTATAAGCTTGTTATAACTGAAAAATATATCATTATTTTTAGATTTTAAAGTATAAACTCGAATACTTACTTAATCCACAGCCTAAATCTAGCTATTTTGCTAAATTTACGTTTTTTTGTATCACTATTGAGAATATGCGTCTCCATTTTAGGATTCTCCAACAACTACAACGATTCAACTCTAAAAGCATTGTTGCCTTGCTTTGAACTGCGTTGTTTAAAGGCAATAAAGTTTTGTTAGCTAAATTTCTATTTCTTGTGTTTTTAATTGTTGGTATAAAATAAAGTATGCTTTATAATATACACCCAAACTCGGTTACAACGACCTTTCTTACAACGGCAACTCGTTTATTTCGTCATAATCATTCTGTCCCTTGAATTGCTCATAGACCTTAATGTTATATCTTGCTTATAAAGACAGTTTTCAATTAAATATTCACCGTTATAACGCCCAAAAATATACGTTTATATGATACCTTAGATGCGTTCTTAAAGATTTTTTTTTAAAAAATCGCTTTCACAATTTAAATTATGGTTTATTCCCCAAAATGATGCGAAAAGTCGCTCCATTTGAAATTTATTCCCAATAAAAATTTATCCAATGAATGTCATTTATAACTTACATTTTAGATACTCTGTCCTGGTGTCCAACTGTCCCCGCAGAATATCTTTGGCTGCCCAGCAATTCAAGCCAGGCTCTTCAGGATTGGCTTTGAAGACCCTGAAGTTTTAATTCTCTCCGAAGATGCAGGAGAAATAGCGAAAGCTGTCTACGACAGCTTCGGATCCATCTAGTTTTTGCACATATCATGGATACGACAACAACAACAGATACTCATATTATTAATGAATTTAACATAATTTCCAACGCTTAACACGTAATATTCAACCTTGTCTGTAACGTTACTTGTTTATAACGTCATAAACATACCGCTGTTCCTCGAATGACGATATAACTGGGTTATACTGCATTAGATAAAAGTATTGTTCTGAACCGATCCTAAAACTAGTTTAGAAATTATTTTTTAAAATATACGTTCACGCAAAAGAGAAAAATCAAAGGTTGTATTGTATTCTTTTTCGAAAGTGCCATTCCTTCAATATAGTTCATAAAAAATTTGTTAGAAGATTAATGACAGTTTGTGAACTTAATGGAAATTTTAGTTTCAACTTGGTAGGGGTTGAAACTTCAGTAAAAATATAAAAATATATTTTAAATCTAATTCGAGACATTTAAATTAATATCATTTTAAAAAAAATCAATGATGATTATCTTGATCAGTAAAAAATTAATATTTTCGTCTAAAATCTTAATTAGTGGAAGGCTTCTGTTGCAGAGAATAAAATATCTCAAGGAAAATCATCAAGTATCTTTGCGATTGGCGAGAGTTGATCATATTTTTTAAATTTAAAAACAAAAGTATATTTTCACGTTTTCAGCGATTTTTCCTGACTAAAAAATACTACAGGGAAGAAGGCATGTGAGGCTTAAAAAATGACTACAAACGCTTCCCTAAAAAAATTCTTTTCCAAAATAAGAATTATAAACAAAAACGAGATCAAGCCACCCGAGTTTCCCTTGTCACTTTAACGGATACACTGCGATGCAAAAAATTAGACAATGACTTCATTTAGCTGTAAAATTTAGAATTGTGATAGTAGAGTTACAAAAACCTCCTAAACATATTAAAAAAGTATTTTGAAATGCTATAATTGAAACATAATTGTTTGATTTGCTATAACAATTTTTTTTTTCATAAAATAGAAATTTGTATGATGCAAAAGTTTAGACACAAATACGAGATTGTGCTAATTTAAAGTAGATAATGGCTTAATTGCGCATTTTTATTGATGAATTGTATATTTTTTTTATGATAAATTAAAAAAACACGATATCCGGTGAACTAAACAGAATATTGGTTCAATTTTACACCAAAAAGACAATATAGCCACTTTTAATCTTTATTCAATTCATATTTGCTTCATTTGTACAATTTAACACCTATAAATACGAACCTAATGCCTACCAGTCCATCACCTTAAAGTTTTTAAACGAATTCGTAGATTTAGAGACATGTATTGACCGATTTTCTAGATGAAAAGTGCAATCTTTCCCATATTAAATAACAAAATAGCGACATATACTTTTTTGCACTTTAGTACATTGTAGAGACAGTCACCTCTTCAATTATACCTCACCTGTTTCAATTATAGCATTTCCAAATACTTTTTTAATATGTTTAGGAGGTTTTGTAACTCTACTGTCACAATTCTAAATTTTACAGCTAAATGAAGTCATTGTCTAAACTTTTGCATCGCAGTGTATCTAATTTTTCCTTTGTGTTGTTTCCTCTGCCTTATGATAACTTGTGCAGTGCAACGTGTTCTACAGAAACAGGTTTGCGCAGGGAAGTTTTGGTGTAAGGGAGCGTCCATTAATTTACGTAGGTAGGGTAGGTACATATATATTCCGGCTTGTGGGCTTGATCACAGACCCGCTTATAAGCCTTTGTCAAGTAAGACAGACACATAAAGAATTTTTTACTGTCACAGAGAAAGGGAAAGTACACCCAGGGCGAAGGCGGGAATCGAACCCGCACCCGTTACAGCGCGCAGACTGCTAGCGTAATGGTCTGCGATCCAAACCACTCGGCCATCCGGGCCCCATTAATTTACGTGATGCGACTTTGATGATTTTTTGACCCCCTCCCATCCCTCTGGTGAGAGTCCGTGATATTTTACTTATCCCCCTGTGGTGAATTTTTAATAGCTTTTTAATGATCCAACATTTCGCATTATGGTTAGGAAAGACACGATAAAAATATAATCATTTAAAATTTGCCAAATTTAAGTTGAGAAACATATTTAACCGGAATTTACCTAGATTTTTTCGCAGTTTTACATAGATTTTTTTTGCTGCGAAAAATTTTACGTGATATTCGGTTCGACCCGTCCCCTCCCCATATGCCTCACGTAATTTATGGACGCCCCCCTAAGGTTCCGATTGTATACGTTCCCCATTGGTATTGTGAAATCGTGAGATTACCTTTAATTTTATTTTTCGCACGAGCATTTAAAAATATTTTATATCACGTGACTTAACGGTTTCCTTGGAGATTTGAGTTTTCTGTTTTCGAAAAAAGTGACATTCCACGAAAATTTGTGTTTTGAAAAGCTGCTTTTTATCAACGTAGATATTTTAATGCTTGGTGAACCCGTGGTTTAAGTGTTAAAATAGTGTGAAACTACATTGTATAAGTAGCAAGGAATAAAAGTTGTTTTTGTTAACTAAGTGAGGACTAATTCCAGTATTAAGAAATCTTCACAGGTACAGTCCTCCTATCACTTCTTAGAATCTATGACGAGTCCAAACTATCACTCGTAAAACGAAAAGGATGAGGGAGATTTCGGTTTAATCCAGAGTTACTATATGCTTGACAATTCATTGCTTATGCAGGCACATATTTCTTTAGGGTTTGGAAACAGTTTTGCAACTGAAGGGCAGTTCGAACTTGCATCGCTTTTATTGCATAGTTAAATTTTAACTTATAGCAGAGCTCTAAAAATCGCCCGTCCTCGGCGGTCAAAAATTCCCTGAGGACAACGAATTTCTCGAATACGACGTCCGTCCTAGTGGGCGGCCATTTTCCCGTTTCGAAGACAGCCCTTACCTTTAAATTAGTAGGAAAGTGAGCTTAGAGGAAGTAAAAATTAATTTGTATTTCAAAGAATAAATATGTACTATTCCTCGCTTTTAAATAGAATGAAAATATTTCATATCAACATACAAAGAATTTCGTAGTGAAATATATTTGACGTCATTTCAAACGGATCGATGTCGCAAAATAAATTTATTTTAATTTATTGTCTAAAAGAATTAAGTTTCTCGGGCGATTGTTGCGAATGGCAATGGTGATTTAATTCTAATAACAAACAGGGCCTTTAGCTATTTGTAATTCAAACTTTAGTGAGCTTAGAGGAAGAATGTGTAAAGTTACATTTTTGAAAAAATTTAGATTTTTGTGTCAAGGAACATGGTATTCCCTCCTTTATAAGGATAACAAAATTCCCCCTTTTTATAAACGTCAACACTGTTACAAATTTGGTGCTAGGTTTCACCATGATATTGGTTGGTTTCACCATGATATTGGTTCCTAGTAGCTGCAACGGCTCAGTGGTGAAATGTTTCACCTTTTTTTCGGTGTTTGGTTGGACCATTTTTCTGGATTTGGAAACAAAAACCTTAGAAATGGTTCAACCGAATACCAAAAATATGGTGGAACGTTTCACCATTCAGCCGTTGCAGCTACTAGGAACCAATATCATGGTGAAACCAAGCCTTTCCCTTAGCCTTTACCATTTAAATTATTTCGTAAATGAAATACTAGCTAGGTTACCACTAGTAACTTAGTATTTCTTTTAATACCGTATAATGTAATCCTAGTAACTAATAATACATTGTGCAATTTCTATGAATGTTTGTAATAAATAAGAGAAAATTATATTTTATTTTATTTAGAAGTTATATTTATTTATGTAATTAGAGTGACGGGTTAGTTTCAAAGGAGGACGGGTAAATTGTTAGATAAGCCCTCCTCTGGAACGAGTAAAATTTCTGAGTTTTTTTTCGATCCCTTACTTATAGCATTCCCCGAGGTGATACTGAATATGATAAATAATACAAAATATACAATACTATATATACAAATCTATTGACGATCAATTCAAAATAGAAAGGTAATGCACGTGCAATTAATGACGGCCATCAGTAATTAACTTTAATTCTCCTTTCTTTCACCAATAACCCATGTGTAGTTTTAGTGTGATACATTATTTCCAACGAAACTAACCCAACAATTTTGAATTTCTTATGCTCGCCGAAAACCATGGGATTGGCCCTTCTTTCTTTAGGTTCTCTACCTGAATTCAAAGTGGATTCTTCCATAATCAAAATATTTAAGATGCAAAGAAGTGACAGGCTGACTATAACAACACGATTGTAATTTGGGTTTTAACTTCTCTGCAAACAATAACCGAATCATCCTCTTTTCAGATGAGCTATAGAAACTACAAATCAAAAACATTTCTATTGAGTTTTGTTTTTGGGCACGGTTATTATTTGGTTTGTTTTCTTTTTTTTTTTTTGTCCATACAAGTAACAGTGTCTTAATTCTATTTTGGACTATTAATACATTTATATTAAAAATGTAGCTAGAACTAATTCCTTAATTGTTTTTTTTACAAAATGCAAATTAAACCGAGAACAAGCAACTTGCGTTTCCCTCGTCACTTTCTTTTAACAAATTTCTAAATTTCTCCTTGTGTTGTTTTCTTTGCCATATGATAGCTTGTGCAGTGGAATGTGTTCTACAGGAACAGATTTTCGCAAGAGTTTTGGTGTACGTGCCCATTGGTAACACGATTGTAATATGGATTTTAACATGTCTGCAAACAATAACCGAATTATTCTTTCTTTTTTAAGATGATCTATAGAAACTAGAAATCAAACAAGTAGGTTTGTAACAGAATCTGTCACTTAACCCGCTTCCACACAAAAGTTGTGTTAAACAGGTAAAAAGGCGCCAAACACTGCATTAATTCTATATTAAACATTTACATGCTAAATTTGGCTAGTTTTATTTATTTTATTTCGAAAATTCAATAATTATTACTTATCGTTTGCAAAAATTAATTTGTATTTCAAATAATAAATATGTACTATTCCTCGCTTTTAAATAGAATGAAAATATTTCATATCAACATACAAAGAATTTCGTAGTGAAATATATTTGACGTCATTTCAAACTGATCGATGTCGCAAAATAAATTTATTTTAATTTATTGTCTAAAAGAATTAAGTTTCTCGGGCGATTGTTGCGAATGGCAATGGTGATTTAATTCTAATAACAAACAGGGCCTTTAGCTATTTGTAATTCAAACTTTTAAACGCCAAAATTAACTATTTTCATTAATCTTCTTTCTCAGATTTAATAATTAGATTTAATTAAATTACAGTTCGAAAAATATATAATTAGTACAAATGATGCTTTAAAAATAAACGCGAAACGTTGCACATTTTTTATGCCAAGTTAGAATTCTCTTTGCATCTTTCTTCATACATATATAATGAACCATCAAAAGAACTCTATTGTGATATTACAACAATCCAAACTGAATCATATACACATAAATAAATATTCTTTCAAATGTTTGTATTTTTTTAAATAAAATTTCTCGTACGTTTAACGAAATGGCAACAGTGAAAATATTGAATAAAAATGGAATTTGCATGTTATTTCAATGTAGATTAAATTTTAAGTTATTTAAATTTTAAATAAACTTTTAATTTAAATTTTTTAATGAAATTTGGAATGTAGCCTAATATGATTTTTTGCTTCAAAATGACGTATTCCACTTGTCTGTGGGACTTGTGGTTCTTTCTGTGATAGTGGGTGACGGACAGACAGACGGACTGAACGATTATAAAACCTTCCAATTTTTACGTTATAAACGTAGTGTGGAAGCTAAAACATTTCTATTGAGTTTTGTTTTTTTGGCACGGTTATTATTTGGTTTGTTTTCTTCTTTTTAGCTTCCACACTACGTTTATAACGTAAAAAGTGGAAGGTTTTATAATCGTTCAGTCCGTCTGTCTGTCCGTCTGTCACCCACTTTCACAGAAAGAACCACAAGTCCCACAGACAAGTGGGATACGTCATTTTAAAGCAAAAAATCAGATTAAGCTACATTCCAAATTTCATTCAAAAATTTAAATTAGAAGTTTATTTAAAATTTAAATAACTAATTTATTTTAACTACATTGAAATAACATGCAAATTCTATTTTTATTCATATTTTCACTGTTGTCATCCACAAGTCCCACAGACAAGTGGGATACGTTATTTTGAAGCGAAAAATCAGATTAGGCTACATGCCAAATTTCATTAAAAAATTTAAACTAGAAGCTTATTTAAAATTTAAATAACTAAAAATTTAATCTACATTGAAATAACATGCAAATTTCCTTTTTATTCAATATTTTCACTGTTGCCATTTCGTTAAACGTACGAGAAACTTTTGTTAAAATAAAAAATACACTTTTGAAAAAATATTTATTTTTATGTGATATAATTCGGTTTGGATTGTTGTATTATCACAATAGAGTTCTTTTAATGGTTCTATATATATATATATGTATGAAGAAAGATGCATAGAGAATTCTAACTTGGCATAAAAAAAATATGCTAAGTTTCGCTTTTATTTTAAAGCATCAATTGTATAAATTATATATTTTTTGAACTGTAAATTAATTTAACAAACTATAAATAAGTGAATTTTCGAAAGAAATGTAAATGGGAAATTGTGGCGACAAAAATATTTATTAAAAAAGTTTACATCATTATTCTTCGAACTTCAAACAAATTTAGCAAACGATAAAGTCTAATTATTAAATCTGAGAAATAAGATTAATGAAAATAGTTAATTTTGGCGTTTAAAACTTTGAATTACAAATAGCTAAAGGCCCTGTTTTTATTAGAATTAAATCACATTTACCATTCGCAACAATCGCTCTAGAAACTTTAATTCTTTTAGACAATAAATTAAAATAAATTTATTTTTGCGACATCGATCAGTTTGAAATGACGTCAAATATATTTCACTACGGAATACGTGTATGTTGATATGAAATGTTTTCATTCTATTTAAAAACGAGGAATATGACATATTTATTCTTTAAAATATAAATTAATTTTTGCAAACGATAAGTAATAATTATTGAATTTTCAAAATAAAATAAATGAAACTAGCCAAATTTAGCTTGTAAATGTTAAATATAGAATTAATGTTGTGTTTGTCGCGTTTTTTCCTGTTAAACACAAATATGTGGAAGCGAGTTAAGTGACAGATTCTGTTACAAACCTACTTGTTTTTGTCCATACAAGTAACAGTGTCTTAATCTATTTTGGTCTACCACAACATTTGTATTAAAAATGTTTCTAGCCACCTTCAGATAAAATATATATTTTTTAAAAATAAAAACAAGAAAAATGTAATACTCCCTTTTTTATTATTAGAAAAATATACAAACTATATTTTACACATTTTAATTTACAAAATTTGTTATGAATTACACACACACACACATTTTCAATATTACCTGATTTCATTTAAAAGACATCGATAAGTATTTATAACAATATATGTGCAGATAAAATTTGCGAATTGGGATTTCTTTAAAATTAATAAGTGTGTATTACAACTTTGAAGCACATTCAAATTTAAACAATATGCACATTACAATATTCTTCAATGTCAATCTCTATAAATTTGAAACATTCAGTTGTTCTTGTTGTCGTGTCCATGATATGTGCAAAACCAGATGGATCCGAAGCTGTCGTATACAGGTTTCGCTATTTCTTCTGCATCTTCAGAGAGAATTAAAACTTATGGGTCTTCAAAGCCAATCCTGAAGAGCCTGGCTGGAATTGCTTGGCAGCCAAAGATATGCTGCGGGGACAGTTTCACACCAGGACAGTTTGGGCAGTGTGTGGAGAAGCTTCTTTGTAATTCCGTTGAGATTTTCATTCCTTTTAAATGTTTTGTTCGTAGTCTGGCTATTATTGAAGATATTGTACGGTTACAATTTAGAGCAGGGATGGAATATTTTAAATTATTTTTAATAAGTCTACGTCTGGCAACTGCATTAGCGTCAACGAGAGTTATGAGGTTCGATGATTGAGGGCAAGCTCTTGATTCTTTGGCAAGCTCATTGAAACATTCAGTGTAAAAGATAATTGAATTTTTCTCTAAAAAATACCCCAAGTACAGTTCTGTAATACTGGTGCGGAGATAAATTAAAGTACACATTTACACAAATTTTTAAATGTATATAAAAGTCCAGCTTATGTAATCACAGACAAAGGAGCCGATCTTCAATTTAGCTTTTATTTTTTTTTTTTTTTTTAGAAATGAAACTATATAAAAGGAGGAAGTTCAAACGTTCGAACTTGAATAGTAGAGCTGCATCTTGAATACCTAAAAGTAAAAAAAAATTAAGCATTCTTTGAACATACATTTTAAAATAATAATAAAGGGAAGCATTTTTAAGGTTCTTTAAGACTCTTATCTCATTAATACGCTGCTCAAAACAATGGACAAGTTGCATGAAACGCGAAATTCATAATATATGTGTTTTTCTGGTACATTAGAAGTTGCAGATTCCGAATGCAAGGTTAAATATTCACAAATATGTTTCATTTCAACAAAAAATGCATTTGAAATTTGCCGAAAATGTACGTCACTGAAAACAGCTCTGACGTCAACTGTTATGCTTTGGGCGATGTCTCGATCTATGCTGTAATACACTTTATAAAATAGTAAACCTTACAATTTCTGCGAAACCTCATTAAAAGAAGGCGGCAATATTATTTGTAACCAGTTCATATCAAGGAAGTTAAACAGCTTGTTCCAAGTTTGGTTGTTAGTTAAAATACACACACTAGAGCGCGTATGAGCTATTGCAGAACTATTGACTGTTGGATCTGATCGGAATAGTCGAGTGAAATCGTTCAACGTTTGAAGAAATTAACTAGAAGGAACATGACATGTTTCTGTAAAATAGCATAACTTTTTTAAGAGTTTGATAAGGATGAAAGCACGTTTCACAGTTTCAAAAGCGATACACTCAAACGTGATACGAAATAACACGCCAAGAACAAAAAAAAAGCCAACCGTGACGTCATCTGTTATGCTAAGAGAGGTTTAACAGGAGTGACGTATCATTAACTTTAAAAATGAATTTAAAAATAAATACATCTTTAAAACCAGAAATACTTGAGTTTTAGAGTTTTTTTTAATATGCTTAATCGAATAAATATGTTTGTGGAAAACGCTGTAATTGTCCATTAGGGGAACACATGGTTTAAACCCTTCCACCTCCATTGATTTCATTTGGAGTCATCAGCTTGCGATTTTTTTCCCCACTAAGTTCGAACTTCGAAACGTTTAGAAGATCGCACTTATTTATCGTTATTCTACAAAAATGATTGTATAGATTATAAATTTTTATTTAGAGTGGTTAAGTTAGTGAAAAAAATTAGTAATTGCATTTCAAAATGTTTTAGAAGATCAGAGTAACATTTTGAATATTTTAAATTATTTTGAACTATTTACAGCTATTTCTTGAAAATACCTTGTTAAATTATAGAAATATATTAGAAAATAAATATTATGCCAAGAATGTCACCAATATAGCATTTTTAACCCCAAATGACACAAGTAATCCTTTCGTGGGAGAATCACCCAAATACGAATAATTAGATATGTTTAAACAAATTATATAAACTATGCAAAAACAAATGTACAAGGGTTAAGGGGTCGTCCATAAATCACATGATACGAATCACGTGATTTTTTGAATCCCCCTCCCCGCTGGTGATATTTGGTTCGATCCCCCCCCCCCCCCCCATTGAGATTTTTCAAAATTCGTATTTTTTTTATTTCGAAACTTTTGTTTGGACGTTTGTTAACCGGAAAACTTCAAAATTAAACGGCATTATATATTATTGGCATAATAATAAATATTATGCCAAAAAAAGTCACTAACATAGCATTTTTAACCACCCCCAAACGGACACAAATAATTCTCTTATGGGAGAATCACCCAGACATGGATTAAAAAAAATGCAAAAATTATTTAAACGAAAACGATGCAAAAAAAAAATATGTGCAAACGTTAAGGGGGCGTCCATAAACCACGTGATGCAATTGTAGCGACTTTTTAACCACTTCCTCCCTGGTGATATTTGGCTCAGAACCCTTCTCAATGATAATTTTACAAATACCTATTTTTCTTGCATTTGTGTGTGTTTGTTTGTGTGTGTGTGAAACTTTTGTTTGGAAGCTTGATACCATGAAATCTTTAAAACATTAAACGTCCAACCCCAAAACCTCTGATAGTCCAAATAACAGCTGCATCATCAGCAGCAGTAGGAAAGTACTTAACCACATACGATGCACACTTTGTCTACTTTTTCTTTGTGAAGTCCATTTTCCATTCCTTTAACTCAATTTTCTTGAAACGTTCTTTTTTTGCGGGGTAAAATCACGTGATAATTGACGACCCCCCCCCCCCCCCCTGTGAGCTTTGGCGATATTCGGCTCGACCCCCTCCCCCGTAAAAGTGTCACGTGATTTATGGAAGTCCCGTTAGGGCAAGTTTAAAATTTTTCCATGATCATCATGACACACAAAATAGGGTTTAGATGGCAAGAAAATAAAATCTACATACCTTTAATTGCCTATAATTTTAACAGGAAAATTGGTCTTGAGGATCTGGCTCGCTTGGTCCTGGTACATCATTGCTACTGTCTCCGGCACTGCCACCCTGTAATAGGGAAAAATAGATTTACTTATTATCGCCTTGTACTATGGTCCTTCCTATTTACAACGCAAGCTTCGAAAGGACTTTCTTCCCCTACCCTTTAGTGTGGTTTTCATGGAAACGAAGTGTAAGTGTCGCTGTTCCAAACCAACCTTGTTTGAGGCTCTGGTGTGAGGTTGATCGCAATTGAAGAGTACAGGGGAAGAACCGCTTGATTTATTAGGAGTCGTTCCGTAATTGTGTCTGCTTGGCGGACATTGGCGGCAGGAAACTTGTTTCTCTCGTTCTTCTTCGCTTGGTCCAAGCGTCGGAATTGTGCATCGCGTGAATCTCGTTAGATAGAAAAGTCGTGGTTTAGGACTTTTCAATTAATTTGCGAATCTTAAAATTTCTCTTAATTGTTTTAGAAAAATTCGTGATTTTCAATCAATCGTACTTTATTTTTAAAGCTTAACATGATGATGAACACAGTCTTTTGAATAAAACGC
The DNA here is from genome assembly GCA_019343175.1 of Oedothorax gibbosus. Taxonomy (NCBI): domain Eukaryota; kingdom Metazoa; phylum Arthropoda; class Arachnida; order Araneae; family Linyphiidae; genus Oedothorax; species Oedothorax gibbosus. Next base: position 184,436 of record JAFNEN010000847.1, on the reverse strand, counting down.
GGAACTGAATTTCGGGGTTGCAGTGAGAGAAGATGCACAAGAAAGTGAGAAACTGGTTTCCTTACACCAGCTTAGGCATCGCCAAACGTGTCTGACGAGGAAAGTTTTCTACGAAATTAAGCGGTTTTTCCCCTGTACTCTTCAATTACATTCCCCAAGTAGGGTGAAGGGAAAACGAAAAGAGCGTCCCCCACGCTGTTTCCCGGAAAACCACTCGAGGGGAAGAAAGTTCTTTCGAAGCTTGCGTTGTAATCGTAAGGACTATAGTACGGAAAGAGTCACGATGGCTAGTAGTTTTGACGAATTAGCGAACGCTTCTTTTTTACTGCTTGAGGCTATTTAGCTCCAATTCAAAGTCCTCTTAGCCAATAGGCGATTCGCTGTGCCTTCACCGGGATAAGGGTCTTGGTGAGAGCGGGTTGCCCTAACGCCAAAATATGTCGACCAAAATAGAGCCACTATCTAGAGACTCTAAGAAAAAAACGTACAAAATAATTGAGTCATCAACCGAAAGTTAGTAGCACATAGCGAATGTTTCTCTGGAAAGTTGTAGCATTTAACTACCTTAATCTGTGACGTCACATTACTGGACATGTAGCCGTAGTGGTATGGTGTCCGGCTTCATGCTGTTTTAATGTAAAATGTCGTTATTAACACTTTCGCTACGCAGGATTTTTATGTTCGTGTAATATGTGATAGGAATATCATTATTGAATCCTTAGTTGTACGGCCGCTTGGGTTGTTTTAGAAGTGAAAGGATTAAGTAAGAAATTTTGTTTAAGACTTTTAAAAAAAATAACATAAAAAAATTGGTAGTGGCGCAAATTGACCATTTTCTTAATATTAACCCTTATATAAGATATCAATAGTTATTATAGAGACACTGGAACACATACCGTAGGTTCGTTGGGAGATGGGCTTGCTGTCGTCGATCCTTGCTGGCGAGGAATCAATTTCGCATACTGCTCCCAATTATGGCTGCTGGCAATTTTCTTTCTCTTGCTCTTCCTTTCTTCCTTGAGCTCTTTAAATCCATCATCTTCGTTCTCGTTCATGAACTGATGAAACGTTTCAAATACATGACCTATTTCATCGAGAATGTCTACCATGCAGTCAATGACATCAAGGTCGGATATGAGGTCGATCATTTTTCGCACCAACTCCGAAGGCAAGTCTCTAGGATCCAGCAGACTTCCCAGAGACTCCAGCAGGGGATTCCCGTGTGCCAGCACGTTCCTCAAGTTGATTCCGTTGAAGAGGTTGGTCGTCTTGCGATACAAGTCTTTCAAGTCCGTAGTCTTGAGTATGATCATGCAATCCAATAGGAGCATTTCCACTGCTGCTTGAGTTCCGGGATCATTTAACACATTGACGAGTAGCTCATGCACATATGATTTTTTTCTTGTGCTTTGGGGTGACTCCCATAGTTTCTTGATGGATGCGTCTTCATCGATTAAAATAGCCTTCAGTTGTTTTATGCGATTTCTAAGGAAGTGAATTCTCTTTTCGTTAACTTCCCTAGGTGTCCCTTTGATTATCTTACTCAATATATCTCTGGAACTGTCCGGCAGTTTCAAGCCATTGCATATGTCTTTGTACTGTTTCTTATCATTTAGCTCATTTTTAGAAATAGCATCTTGGAGTTCTGGATAAAAATTACCGAGTACTGAATTAATAATATGTAGAGAATTTTTTGTATCTTCTAAATCAAAATCGTCTAACATGTCTTGCTTTTCTCTAGGCTTCAATGGCAGTTTATTAATTTCTTCGCCAAATTCTTCCTTGTTCAGTTTTAGACATCCTTTCCCTTCCAAGAATCTTTTAAGTTTACATTTGGTTTCCAAGGTTTCCATGATATCTTCTGGAATACTCTTTAGAATTTTTTTCTTTTCTGTTCCATTTAGATAACACTTCTCTTTCAAAATCTTTTTAAACTTTTCGATGTGCTCAAAAGAAAATTGTACCTTTTTCTCGGGTTGGCAATTTGATGTTAAAAATATTTCTTCTTTAATTTGTTCATAATCAGAGAGAATGGCTTCAATTTCTTGCTGAAATACTTCGTTATCATATGTGTGCGGGTATGCTGCCAGTGCATTCTTGAAGAGATCTTTTCTTTCTTGTAGCTTGTTTTTAAGTTTATTTTTAAGATCATGTTTTAAATCCATGTCCTTTAGTATTAAATAAGAAAATATATACTCAATAGAAAAAAAATAATCACCCATATAATCAATACTTGCTCTTACGTTGAAACAGATGTTTTTCATAGAAATCACTTCATTTTTTAATGCACAAAAGGAATTATCAAATATGTACTTAAGTTGCGATATCGAGCCTTTATTTATAACTTTTTCTTCTTTGTTAAGAGAAGAGGTCATGGAAGAAGATAGTTCCTCAAACAACTTGATCCATTTGTATTCGAAATTATCCTTATTAGTGAATTCACCATCGGTTGATGATAAAATTTTCATTAATTTAGGTTTGTGAAGATCTGAAATTTTTGTTGCTCTAGCTTTAGTAGTGGCTATTTGAATACGTGAACTCACATAGTTTTCCATTTCATACTTTTGAGCACAAAATATATTATTGAAAATTCCCTCAAGAGTTAAAATTTCCTTTCGTATAACATTAAAAAGCTCATAGTCCCCTTCTGCAGAAATTCGATACGAGAAGTTTATTAACTCTTTAGGATGAACTAACTCGTTTCGAATTTGCCTTAAAATCGATAAAAGTCCTTCAGGTAGTATTAAGGAAAATACTTTCTGAACTGATTTAAAATCTTTATCTTGAACTATATTTTCGCTATTTAACTCGCCTGTTTCTTCTTCACCTTCTTTTATGCATTCTCCAATTACTTGAAGAGTTCTTTGAAGAATGAGAACAGCTTTGAAGTCAATTAGATTTATGCTTGCAACGGCGTGGAAGTAATGTTTTAATCTCAACACCAAGAACCGGCCGTAAATTTCCGGTTTGTTCCTCAGAGTCCTGACTTCATTTTTGGGTAATCTATCAACTGTATTCTTGCCGGAAGTATGTACCTTTTCTATGGTTTTTTTGAACGATCCAAGGCATTTTTTTAAAGCTAAACGCTCTTGGAATATTATCATACAGGATACAATTTGAAGACGTGGAGATTTCTCGACAATAAATGTAAAATATTTTCTCCAATAAATGAATAAGAAAAATTTTGATTCTACTTCCGAGTACTTGTTTGGGGAAAGCTTTATCCTTTCTTTTAACAGAAACAAATTGTCAAAGAACATTATCGCTGAACAAAAGTCGAGATTTTCATAATAGTAAAAATGCTTGTAAAAATCTTGAAAGAATGCAATTTCCCCTTCATGAGGACCAACTTCATTATTCCATTCAAAATACTTTTCGTAGTAATCAAGAATACTCAGGATTATTTTTTTTCGCTCATTAGCCTCATTTACATTACTGGCGACAGAAAGTGAGAAAGTATGTGTGACAAAGTTTATGCTTTTACATACTTCAGTTTGAAAATCGTTGAAACGACAAAGTTCATCTAATTTTTTTAATGAATTGTCTTTAACGTTGATTTTTAAATTGGACATTTCCACTTTTTCTTTCATTTCAATTAACAGTTCTTTAACTGTCATTAAATTGACAACAATTGCCGAATCAACCGTTCGTTTTATGCCACTAGTTTGAAAACAAGCATTGACAGCATGATCGTATAAAAAATACAGTAAATTAGAGGCATGTTTCGTCAATGCATAAAATAATGCTGATTTTCCTTCACTGTTTTCAATTTTAGGATCTGTCTCAAATGCGGCATCCCGTAACTTTGAAACAATGTATGGAGATTTATAAATCAAGGGAATATATTCAAATACATTACTTTCCAAGAGAGAAATAAGAAAATTTTCTTTTAAACCGGGAAGAGAACATATAGTGTTGATAACAGGTGTTATATTGCATTTATTCTTAACAAATTGGATTTTTTTAAGAATTTCTTGTAGTGCCAGTTTTTGCTTTCTATATCCCAACTCTTTCATCATGCAAAAAGAAAAACTTGGCACATTATCACAGGAATATTCTACAAAGATGATTACAATTTTAGAATAAATTCTTGGCAGTAAATCGGGAAACAATTGAACGAACTGGTTTGAATCGTTGCACAGTATAATATTGCATTTTAACGAAATGGAGGATGCTTGGAGACACTTATAAGTGTCTTCATTTGACCAAAAAAAGAATGGGTTTTTCTTACAGAATTTATCTAACCTTTCTTTGAAGGTTTGTACTATATAGTTTATGGTTTCATTACCGAAGCAAGCATTATTATAAAGAAAAGGATTGCATTTCTCGACATTCTTTTTGACATCTCTCCCTACCTTTTTCCCGAGTAGATTGACTACATGACGATCGAGCTCATTTTTGTTCGATTCAGGAAAAGAATTCAAGTAGGCAAGTACGATGCTCCACAACACGTCATCATCTGTCATCACCGGAATCTGCCAGTTTTCACCGATGGGAAAATCTTCTGTTTGAAGGAAGCTCAAGTCCCTCAATTTCGGGTAGGTATCCATAATTTTCTTAATACAGGTTTCTTTCCCGACAGGTTACAGGGTCCCCTTTGCGGTACAGTATTTCATGGTTATATCCTACCTATGAAAAAAAAGTAAAAATAAAATCAGAAAGCTCATTATAAAATTTCAAAAGCTTATCATAAGTAAGAAAGTCAATTTGCATCCATGTTTTTTTTTAACAGGGTCCCTTTAAAGTGAATTTGTGAAACTTTTGTATTTTTGTGAATTTTTTTTTTTAACATTTCAAAACTGTATCACGATTATACACAACCTTTAAAATGAATTACTTTTGAAAGTATATTTCTTTCAGTGTTTAGAAATAGAAAAGAGTGCAGTTGAATTAAATAAAAACTACTGCTTGTGAAAAGAAAAAGTTATAGCTCACTCGAAATTTACTAACATAAAATCTAAATATATAAAGCGTGTATAAAAGCCGACACTCCAATTTTTTTCAAAACTAAAATTTTTTAAAAATGAGAAACCCTAGTATATAGGCTGAAGTAAAAAGTTCAAACGCAAACAAAACTATTTTTTAATTCAAGTTGTTTTTATGATCATGACTCACAGACACCGCAAGTCGGACACTTCATCAGAAGGATTGTTCTGGTTGCTCCGACTTGGACTGAACTGGAGCTACAAAAGTAACGAAATACTCTTCCGATCACGCAGAGCCAGAGAATTGTCAATCATTCTGATGCAATATGACATCGGTAGATTTCGTGAAAATTACTAGGCAGCAAGTAAGTAAATCAGGAAGCATTGTTGGACTCCTCTTCTAATGGGAGATTGCACGGGCTTACAGAGATTTAAAGACATCTTAGTGCAATCTTAATTCATCTTCAAAATTTAATTAAAATTGTTGTCTTTATTATTAGAATCTGTTATTTGAACTTATTGAAATTTAAGTTTAGTTTTACCGAATTACAGTGCGAAGAAAAATTAAATAATCGCCCTCTGTAGGGAAAATTGCGGTTGCGAAAATGTACCCACTGCCTGGGTAGTAACGATTTCATTACCCCCCCCATGATGCATTTCGGCTTTGGTGATCACTCACAACAAAAGCAAAAATGGCGAGCAAGTGGACCCATGCTGAAGTCGTTTTTATTAGCTTCGTATGACCATAAATATCTTTCTGGGAAGGCCAATTGTAAAGTGGAGTTTATTACTTTGGAAATCAAATGAATCCAGTTTTGTATTCGCAACAAACTCCTACTTTCTTCATCATCAATAAAATCGATAGATGTCTGTCCACGAATTTTTAACAAAAGAATTGTTTTTAGTAATTCTTGCAACGACATCGCTAAAAGAACGTTAAAAAGAACACAAGGACAAGATCTCGAAGCTTGAGCACCAAATCAAAACAAGCAAACAGGATGTGACGTACCCACACGTCATTTCCGGAATGCCGGCTGAATACATGTGAACGGTGGCTAAATGCCGCCAATTTCCCAGCACATGTGAACGCGCCTTTAGGCCCGTTCTCAGCGGGCAAATGCCGGCTATTAGCTAGTCTTTTCAGGAGAAACCCTCTTAGAATTGCGGTAGCGAAAATATAATATCCCACTGCCTGGGTATAACGATTTCTTACCCCCCATGATGCATTTCGGCTTTGTGATCACTCCCACAAAAGCAAAACTGGCGAGCAGTGGACCCATGCTGAATCGTTTAGCTTCGTCGTAGACATAAAGATCTTGGAAGGCCAATGTAAAAGTGATTTTTACTTGGAATCAATGAATCGTTTTGTATTCGCAACAACTCCTTTCTTCTCATCAATAATCGATAGATGTTGTCACAATTTTTAACAAAATAATTGTTTTTAGTAATTCTTGCGACGACATCGCTAAAACGTTAAAAAGAACACAAGGACAAGATCTCGAAGCTCGAGCATCAAATCAAAACAAGCAAACAGGATGTGACGTACCCAATACGTCATTTCCGGAATGCCGGCTAATACATGTGAACGGGGTTATAAGGTTTCACGAGATTGCCGGCTAAATGCCGCCAATTTCCCAGCACATGTGAACGCGCCTTTACAGGTATCGGGTGCAAAAAGTAGGTAAATTATAAGTTAACTTAAGTCATTTTCTAAAGGCTGATTTTTACGTGTGTTTTAGAAAATAATGGTAAAAGTTAATAATAAATTTCCCAGACACTTTCCGTCGGCCGAAACTTTTCCCAGACGCTTTAAACGTCTTTATCAAGTTCAGACTTTGTCCCACGCATCTGGCGGCGTGAGATGGCGCTACAATCGTCCTCGGACGACAAGAAGGGAAAGTTAAGCAAAAATGAACTATGTGTGTATTGGAGTCTGGAGATGTGGTTGGTTGGTTAGTCGATTGACATATATATTCCGGTTTGTGTGCTTGATCATTGGAGATGTGAAAATGTTTGAAGCTAAAGACAGCTATGGTTACTTGTTTTTATGGTGACAGAAATAAAACTGAGTCGATAAGCAATAAAAACGAAGACAGAATATCGTTTCGATTTAATTAATTTTTTGTTTATATAGAAAATAAATTAGTAAACAAGTAACCATAGCTGTCTTTAGCTTACAACATTTTCACATCTCCAATGATCAAGCACACAAACCGGAATATATATGTCAATCGACCAACCAACCACAGCTCCAATACACACATAGTTCTTTTTTGCTTAACTTCCTCTTCTTGTCGTCCGAGGACGATTGTAGCGCCATCTCACGCCGCCAGATGCGTGGGACAAAGTCTGAACTTGATAAAGACGTTTAAAGCGTCTGGGAAAAGTTTCGGCCGATGGAAAGTGTCTGGGAAATTTATTATTAACTTTTATAACATTATTTTCTAAAACACACGTAAAAATCAGCCTTTAGAAAATGACTTAAGTTAACTTATAATTTACCTACTTTTTGCACCCGATACCTGTAAATTGGCCGTCGGTTCACTCTAGCGGGTATGCATATACTAAAAGTAAATGAAAACCGAACCTAATCCGATACATTTCATCCTTTAAAAAATAACTTAGGTCTGGGGGCCCTGGGCTCTCGCTCTATAACAAATGTTATTGATAGATTTAAAAAGCACATTATAAAAGAAACATTGAAAGTAAGTTCAGAATATATATGCAGCAAAATATTAATTTCTTTGATAACCAAAAACACAAAAGATATGGGGCCGTAGTGAGCCTAGTGGTCAGCGTCTCTGGATCGGAAGGTCCTGCGATCGAGTCCCGGTACCACTGAAGACCTACCGAGTATATGCGGAGTACGTGCTCGTTAAATCTGTTGGGTCCGAAAGTCCTCCAAGTTCCCATACCAAATCAATACCTCTGGGGGTGACAAGCCAATTCTGGGGGTCCTCTAGTTGGCCTGTGTCTCTAAAAAGAATAAAGAAAAGAATAAGAATTGATTAATCCAGTTGTCTCGAAAATGGTGCTCCCCCCCCCCCCCTCCAGTTGACTAAGGGGCCAAATAGAGTAAAGGAAACTTTATTAGTCAAGCAATTAGATGATAGTGTTTGAAACTTTGTGAGAGGCTCAGTGGTAGTGCTTCGCATTGCCACGCCACAGGTCCGGGGATCGAAACCCGGATTGGGCGAGGTTGACCCATCCTTTCAGCCCTTTAGTTGGTCGATAAAATGGTGACCAAGCATACTTGGGAACTAAACACTGGGGGTTCCGCGTGAGGCTGACCACCTAACCGGGACATTTGCCTAGCAACCCAGAGCCCTTGGTCACGAAAGCTGAAATGGACACGGCAGGCCTTGGCCCAGTAATGGGCTGTTGCGCCGAGGAGTTTAGTTTTAGTTTTTGAAACTTTGTGTCTTTCGATCGATTTAGTTTGATCAAAATTGCTTTTAAAGAGATATCGTCAAAGAAATGCCATTGTATTAATTATTGACGCAGCTACAGATTTCATTGTAGGATGGACAAGGACAGAACCTTTTAATGCAATATACCATGGCTTGACGCCACTCGTGCATGGTTACTCCAACTTAGTATAGCAATTCGGAGGAAATAGGATTTATAATTTTTAAGGCAAAAAATAACTTTAAGACTGCACAAGTCTACTTGATTTTAGTCTAAAATAAATGATACTTAGTTAAATTGCTATTACCCTGTAATTGCTAATAAGTTGTTGCCTGAGCCTCCGAAGAGGTTGGGCTTCTTTTTACACAAATAAAGACGAAGATCAACATATGGACAAATAACATTTTATTGACAAGACAAACATCCATTTGCTTACCAACCGGGATTCGAACGCGGGACCTACTGGTTGGGATTCAGACGCTCTATCCATTATGCCGAGTAGGCAGCAAAAAGTTTTAATAAATGGCAAGAATAAGAACATTATGCACGTAAAGAAACAGAACAGCCCAGTCGGTTAAGGCGTTCGCCTCGCATGTGAAAGGTCCCAGGTTCGGTCCGGGGATCGGCAAAATAACCGATGACCTATAAACCGCCCGTGCAGCCAAAAATGTCCGACCCCTTGCATAGGGAATGCACGTCAAATATGCCTCAAAGTCCCAACACTGCTTACGATGTCTCCCATAACGGTTGCGTTGGGTGCCTACTCTGATTGCTTGTCACTTGACCTTGGTTTTAAATTACGACGCCCGTCGCCACTAGCCCTCGTGTAACTCTAATGCGAAGATAATTTAAACTCGACCTCGCAAAAAAGACCTCGCATTAAATGCAAACATCCATTGAAATTGCGGAAGGTCAAAAATGAAAAAATGAGAAAAGAGTTATCTAATATAAAACAAGCCAATACTGCTACCTAGGGTGCCTGGATAAATAGTAAGTACTATACAGAGTGGCGACACCGAGCTACCCTGCCGATTGCACGCAGGCAAGCATCTGCAATCTCATTGGCCGATCGGCTGTTCTCCATTTCCGTTTTCCACTTTTTCGACCACTGTATTTTTTCCCCACAGCGAGTTGGTTGAAATTATGAGTGTTCTATGTTAATCTGCTTCATCTGCAAAATTTTAGGTATGTTTAACTTTTATATTGTATATTATGAATAAGGAATTGTCTGAGTTACATTTTGCACTAAGTATTTTTTGTATTTACCAAGTTTTGAGGTGTGTATTTTTTGTTTTTTTAGAATTTTTCCAACTTGCATTGTATATTTTATCGAGTTTTCGTTAAGAATAATCCTAATAATTGTAATTTTAAGTACAGTTTATTATAGTATTATATTCAATGAATGACTATGAATTCGTAAAAGCTAAAAATAGTTGTTATTTTAAGTGAAATAGGCAATTTTTGGAATTTGCGTGCAGACGATATTTGGCCACGTTTTGGCGCGAGTTGGCTCCAATCGTTGGCGCTCTTCTGAAAGATAAACAAATGAAAGTCTGTTACGGCATTGAGTGTTATTCCGGAATGTACTATTTTTTGTATTTTAAAACTTATTTAACGCACATTTTATTGTAAGTAAAGGTTGAAAGAAAAGTTAAGGTTGTACCTAAAATCTATTTTGTGATTTTAAGTGTTTACATTACATAATTTATTAGAACTATATGTTATTCTAACTACTTAAATAAATAGAAGTAGTTGTGATGGACCTGCCTGTTTGCAGGGCCGGATTTCTAAATAGGCTAAGTAGGCTGTAGCCTAGAGCGGCGAAATTTCGGGGGCGGCAATTTGGTATTAGTACATTCATAAACCTGTCACAAATTCCCTTTCTTTTCAAACGATTTCAAAGAATTTTGAAGATGGAACATTATTTTAAAAAAGATCTTATGATGGCAAAGTCTAATATTTATTTTTAAATCAAACAAGTGGGCTCTACAAGTATCTTAACTGATTAAAATAAATATTTTTTGTTATTTTCAATAAATTTATTATTCATGAATAGCAATGTTGGAGTATTTTTATGGTTATTATAATGTAACTTAAGACTTTTTTTAGCCTACTTTTCTTTTTTTAATTCGAAAGAATTAAAAAAAATGAAAAAGTAGGTATTGACATGCGGTCGATGTCCGTCTGTCTGTCTGTCCGTACCCCCCTTCCAAAATCGGTTCTATCCATCGGATCTTAAAAATTCTTTTTTTGTTAGAAAGCTATGACCTCAGATACCCAACTTTCTTACTTTTTGTCCGTCTGTCTGTACGTCCGGACGGACATAAATCTACTATCTGTCGGCGAATTTCCCATTGAATTAGCATTGAAATTCAATTTTGAGTCATTTAAATCACTGTAGGTATTGAAAGGCGGTTAATGTTCATCTGTCTGTCTGTTCGTATGTCTGTCTGTCTTTCCGTCTGTCTGTCCGTACCCCCCTTCCAAAATCGGTTCTATACATCGGATCTTAAAAATTCTTTTTTTGTTAGAAAGCTATGACCTCAGATACCCAACTTTCATACTTTTTGTCCGTCTGTCTGTACGTCCGGACGGACATAAATCTACTATCTGTCGGCGAATTTCCCATTGAATTAGCATTAAAATTCAATTTTGAGTCATTTAAATCACTGTAGGTATTGAAATGCGGTTGATGTCCATCTGTCTGTCTGTTCGTATGTCTGTCTGTCTTTTCGTCTGTCTGTCTGTCCGTATCCCTCTTCCAAAATCGGTTCTATCCCTCGGATCTTAAAAATTCTTTTTTTGTTAGAAAGCTATGACCTCAGATACCCAACTTTCATACTTTTTGTCCGTCTGTCTGTACGTCCGGACGGACATAAATCTACTATCTTTCGGCGAATTTCCCATTGAATTAGCATTGAAATTCAATTTTGAGTCATTTAAATCACTGTTGCCAAATCAACAATGGCATGAGAAACTTTATTTATTTAAACATATTTGAAGCAAAATAATATTTTCATGAATCAGTTTGGAATGACGTCATAAAATGTAGCACAATTTGATTCTTTGATTATTCATTAATTATCTACCAAGAAAGCGGCAAGGCATACTTTTGCATGCAATTATGCTTAGTTTTAATTTACATTTCTTATTTTTTAATGCAGTTCGGAGTAGTTTCATTACTTTTGTTATTAATAAATATTTAATTATTCTTCGAACTACAAATAAATCACGAGCAGATGATAAATAATATTTAATTAATTTACGAAAGAATATTAAGGAAAATAGTTGATTTTGGCTTTTAGAAGTTTAAATAATAGCTGGATGCTGTGTTTCGATTTTTTTTCTAATGTGTATAAATCTAGTGTAGAAACGGCTGTTGATGATATTTACTTTAGGAACCTAGTTTTTTTTTTCCCGATTAGAACTTCAGTAAGTATTTAAGTAACAGGAAAGTAGGCTATTTTAGTTCTTTATGAGCTTCTTGTTTATTGTTAAAATCTGATATCTCCAAAATCGTATATGGATGTAAAGTTAAGTTTTAAAATAAAAGGAAATGAATAAATACAAATTATTGAAAATCCAAAGTTTTTCAAACTGTTCTGTCATAAAGAACTAAAACAAGAGAAAAAATCAATGTTATACACAACAAAATTTTCTAAAACAAAAAAAAACCCAAAGCACTAAGCTTTTTCTTTAAGTTGAAATCGAGTACTATCCAAAAGAATTCGATACAAATTTCCCCCGTCAGGATCCCGAGCGAAAATAACTTCAGTTTCGGTTTAGCTTTGGCGCCGTTAGAAGCGATAACGATTCTAGTTTGGCACGAACCGGGCAAGAGCGGGGAGAGCCGGTTGCCAGTCACTCCTCAGTGTCGCCACTCTTATATACTTGTACGAAGTACATGTTCGTTCTTTTATTTAGGCTCTCTACTGCTACCTAAAGCCCAAACAAATTTAAAATGTAATGCAAAAATAGTTTTTTGAGAGAAATGGAAAATTAAAACTAAAGCTTAGGAAATACAAGTTTTTAGGATTTAACCTGAAATTAATATTTAAAAGAAAAGTAAAAAATTTGTGCAATATTTCACACTTTGTAATGCTTTTTTTATGAGCTTGAAGTATCCAAAGCATTTTTCAGATTATTTTAAATAAATCATAGGCGTGGAAGTAATTAAAAAAAAAAACTTTTTACTAATTAGGAATTTCTAATAGAATAAATCAATGCTACTTCAAAAATTTTAATACTTTTAAACTGGAAGCGATAGAAAAAGATCTATTTGCATTTTCGAAATCAGCGTCAAAAAGCACACAGGAACAATAAATTTAAACTTTAGTTTACAGACCATAAGTTAAGTTCAAATCCGCGTGCTCGTGAAATCGGACTACACGGACCTTATCTTACCGGAGTTTCAGCAAATTTAAATACAAGGGGCGTTACCAATAAGAAATTTTTATAATTTCTCTGCCAGTTTTCGACCCGAAAAATGCAAATAATTTTGCACTTTTTTTCAATGCGAAGGAAATTTTAAGTTTTACGTCCCTATAATCTTCGTTATTCAAATTTTGATCTAGTTTATATTGTAAAACTATTTATTAATAATCAAAAAATTCTTTTAACCAATTAAAAAAAATGTGATTATAGGGACCTTCAAATCAGCTACATTAATTCATAAAACTCTGTGGCGGTTCACCACACACGCAACCTCAATATGGCATTAACAACTAGGTGGCGCTGATTTACCATCTCGTTCCTACCACTATTCTTGGTTACAACGTCTATAGTAGTATATAAGCCGAGGTAACTCATCTCTACCTTGAGGATCCTTTTGGTAGACTGTGGGTTACTGAGGCCGCTACAGTGGTGACCCGAGGACGTGATCGTCACCCACTCCAACGACGCTCCTGCTACGATGCGCTCAACCACGGTTAGCTACTCGCTGCTAATGCACTCAACGCTCCCCGCAACTCAACGGCCAACGCTGGCACACAACTCAACCGCAGCACAACGCACAGCGAAGCAACCTGCGCACGGTTCCTTACCCCCGTTTCCAGGAGGGGAGTGGTGTGGCGGTTCACCACACACGCAACCTCAATATTCCATCAACAACTAGGTGGCACTGATTTACCATCTCGTTCCTCCACTATTCTTGGTTACAACGTTAATAGTAGTATATAAGCCGAGGTAACTCATCTCTACCTTGAGGATCCTTTTGGTAGACTGTGGGTTACTGAGGCCGCTACAACTCCAACTAAATTGTCGTTTTCTAAGAATACTTTTTAAAAAAAGTTATTTACGTTTTTTTAATTTGAAATTTTATTTTCAGCGAAATATTTAAGTTAGTTAAAAAAGGGAAAAACCAAAAAATTTCCTCGCAGGATCAAGACATTTTTCAACTCGTATAATATCTTGAAAGTTAAATTTAATTTTTTTAAGGGTTTTGGCGTAATTATAAAGGAAAGAATGAAACCACACAGGCTCCGCCTTCCAGTCTTTTAAAGGGGGTCATAGGTCAAAACATAGGGGGAGGGATTGTGGCACTGGAGGCCCAACTTGGGGATGTTGTGTCTATCACCTCCTCAGGGGTTGGTGTGTAGTTGGTTGTTACGAAAGTTCGTCATGATTTCATTTTAAAGTAGCCTTAGCTAATTGTACTGGGCCTTTTTATAATTTGCATTATAAAGATTATTTTGAAATAGTTCAATTTGAAAAAAAAAATCAGGACTTTAGTTTTTATAAAATTCTTTGTTTTACTATTTTTTTATTATAAATATGCTTCATTTTAACACTTGCAAAAATAAATAAGAGTGAAATGTGTGAATTCACAGAAAAAGTAGATTAAGCTGGATTCATCTATTGAAACATATGCTGCTTGGGAAATGACAGGCAAAAAACTTCCTTGGAAGAACTAGTTATGAGCTTTAATTCATGAAACAATATAAAAAAGGTAATATATCAAGGTAAGGAGGTATTGGTCTGACTTCCTCTGTTTATACAACAATACAAAAGGTCTTAACCCTTTCAGTCCCAGTGATGCCACATCCCGATGTAAAAGTATTTTCATCACAAAAAGTATCAATGTGCTGGGGTTGTTAAATCCCCCACCTAGGCAATGAAAAAGAGCTTAAAATCAAATGTTTTGCTAAATTTATGTTTTTCATGCTTTATTTCCTAGCTTTAAAATAATGAAGGGCCAAGTGACAAAATTTACTGAAATTTCAAGGGGAAATTAAATTTGGCATTGTAAATCATTTAAATTTAGGGCCTTTAAGATTTAGGGGGGGGGGGGGGGCTAGGCTCCGGTCTTATGAAAGATGAGGACCTGAAGATAACGGACACACAGCGACACAGCCAGTGAATCTTTTAAGAATTTTTCACTGGGCGACATTGCATGTAAAAAGTTGGGGTTTTTTTTTGGGGGGGGGGGGGGGGATCGTTGCGTAATAGGAAAAGGGGGTCGTCATTTCAAGATAATCCCCTAGTGCAACTTAAAAATTTCATTGATTGCGAAAAAATCTTTTATAATTTGTAATCAACTACTTTGGTAAAATAGAAAAAAAATAGAAATTGCATAAGCTTCAACTGCACTCAAAGCATTATTTAAAATACAAATAAGTAAAGAAATAAATAGTTTGTATAAATGAGAAAATGTATTAACTAGAACAGGACTTTCAGGAGTTACTGGAGGTGCAATTTGTTGAAAAGTTATTATCTGGTTCACGAATTTTTTTTTTACAAGTGGAAGTTGGGAAGAAATCGCTGATAAGACGCTTAGACATCTTGACTCGTAATATTGATTAACTGTGAAAGTTTAAGTTGTTTTTTATTGATTAACTGTGTTGTTTTAAGTAACAGACAACTCGGAAGTTCTCCAAATTAAATTGCTAACGGGCCATTGAGATTATTAAACGGGTCAAGTCCGTTGAATAATTTCCTAACCAAGATTTCCTGTCTTTCAAACTAAGATTTTCTGTCTTTCAACATCTTAGAAAAAAAAGTTCAAAGAGCATGCAAATCTTTCAGTAAACTTAAGCATTTTTTTAAAAAAATTAGCTATATGATTAAATTTAATATTTTTATCAGCAGCAGCAACCCTAGAAAACTTATAAACTTATATGACGTTCATGATTTTTCCATTATCTGTTTTTAATTAAATATGTAATAATAATAATAGTGGTTACTATAAAATAACATTACACATTTGATTTGAAAATAATTGTAGAGATATTAAAAAAACAGCATGTTAAGAAAAATAAAGATAATTTCCTTCCTGCAAGGATTCAGAATTTATTTACTTCTAAAAAAACTAAATTTCTAATGATAGAAAAATTTAAAATGTATTTAAATAACTTTCGATTTATAGCTGGTTTTTTTATTGACCCTATCTTTCTCTTTACACTAATGTATTACAAATAATTTTTAATGAATACTATTCTCCTATACATAAGAAGAGTCAATTCATATCAAATCAACTAATAGTTTAAACGTTAGCATTAAATTTTTTTTGTAACATTGGTATTTTCTAGTTAAATCAACATACAAATAATATCAATTAAAACGATTTAGCAATCACTTTTTTAAGTAATTGACTTTCAAAATTAAAATTAATATGACCAATTTGGTAAAACTTTGATGCATTAAAGCAGCTGTAGAAACTAAAAAAAAAATGTAGCCGAGATCCACCATAGGTCCACCCACCATGTACCTAGATTCAAATACCATAAATCAAAAAATATATATATATGGTTCTAAGTATTGTTACTTATATATCTAAATGCCAACTCCAATTGCCTTTATTTAAACTAGTTTTAAGTAATGAATAAGAAACCTGGGGCAAATTAACTGCGAACCCATTATGAACTAACCATGAGAGCGCCCAGGCTGAAAGGGTAAGAAAAAAAAGTTTTTGTAGCGGGGGGGGGGGGACCATCTTGGTTAACAAGTGGTCTTAGTTTACATCAAAAACTACTAATTAGGGTTATTAAGGGTACACCCGTGCAACGCCGGGTTTATAAAGCTAGTATCTGATAAACAACAACTGGCTACAACTTGCCCATTTTTTTTTATTTCAAATGCTTTTTTTAAATACAATTTATAATAAAACGGATGGGATTTTTGAGAAAATACGGTTCCTTTCAATGTCGCCCAGTGATTTGATTTTCATATTACTAGGCGACATTTTTCTTTCACTGGGCGACACGTCGCCCAGTCACTATGTTAAAAGATTCTCTGGACACAGCATTAAAAAAACATTGTAGGTTTGGAATACGTACGATGTAACCTGAATTGCATTGTGGAAATGGCCACATAATGTTTAATGAAATACGTGGCTTTGCCTTTATTCTTAAATCTAAAGAAAATATGTTTGTCACCCAGAAATATATCTTTTAAAACTGTTTTTAATTAATTAGATAAAAGCCAGGTTGAAGTAAACATTGACGCCCGGGTTTGGCGACAAGTCAAAAATTGTTGCCAAGTCAAAATGACAACAAACTTGGCGTCAGCCAGTCTGTTGCCATCCTGAAATGGCAACAAATACTTACCAAATATATAGATTGCTGAGACCGAAAATATACAGCAAAAAGACCCGGGAAAAGTGAAAAATCTCATTAACTAATATAGGCCGCTTTTACACTGGACGACAGAACGTCTCGACACGATTCGGGGCCATCGGGGCAAATAAACTACACACGCGTACAAGGCTGGCAGTGGATAGGCTAGGCTGTGACCAATCCCCATCCTAATGTACACAGCTACGCTGCAACCAAAGCAACAACAGCGCCACTCTAAAGGAACTAACTGTCTGAACAAATTTTACGTTTACCAATGTGAAAGTTACACCGACGTATTTGACTTTGTTAAGCCATGAAAGCAGCAAACTGGAAATAATCAGAAATTCATTTCATGAAGGGTGATGGTGATGGATCCTATTTTTTTTTTAAATTTTATTTTATTTGCTTTAATTTCAGCTATGTTTATGTTTTTATAACAAATTATATTAAATTTTTTTTATCTAATTTAATGTTTAAAAAGAGATTGAAACACTATTGAACCTCGCCATTTCGCATAAAGCAACCATTTCCATTAAATTATTCATCACAAGCAATTATTGCTGTTTTTGATCGTTCTAGAAACCGTAAAATATGCATAAATATACATAAATGCACATGAAGTAAAAAGTTACCAAACATATCTTTTAATAATGTGGCATTCTTTAATCCAGTGATGATTGCCGCCACTCTGATCTAATAGAGGAACCGTTCACCAGCGAGCCGGCCGCGAAGCGGCTAATGGGAATTGCGCAACAATTCTCATACTACTTAAAAAAGTAATACAACTTAAAAATTTTAGAATAATTTATGACAAAACTATTTTAAAATCTCCGGACACAGACCTGGATTGTAAAATATGCATAGGCCTGTGCGAAGTTGGTTTGGAAAAATAAGTTAACCCCAGCCCAGCGAGCCTGCCGCTAAGCGGCCAATGGGAATTGCGGGGATTGGCGAGCGATAGGGAGCAGGGGGCTACGCCCCCTGCCGCCCGCGAAGCTGCCAATGGAATTGCGCAGCAATTCCCGTGGGTTGGCAAGCGATAGTGAGCAGGGGGCGGAGCCCCTAGTAAATTGAAATAAAAAGTATAAATTCTAATATTACAATGCTAGTCCTATGGATAAATCGGCTCACGTTTTAGGCTCCTACACCCGTTTGGGTTCGAATTTCGAAAAATCGCTTCTTATATGACGCCTACGGTATAAAAGAATATTTTCCTACAATTTGATAGATGTACCTCCAGTAGTTTGGGCTAGGCGTTAATACGTGGGTGAGTGAGTCAGTCAGGACTTTGCCATTTATATATATAGATGTAGCTGACTTACAGAACTCTATAATCCCACAAGTAATGAGTAATATGAAAAAACTGATGCCAAAAAGTATGGTACATACAGTTTAGAAACTAATTTTTTTAGTAGAATAATTCCATTCCAATTTCCATGGGTGATATGGCAATATTTTTATTCAGTGCGTTTAACATTAACACACACATTACTATTTATTAGTAAAAAATATTTTTTTTATTGTTCATCTCAATTTGTTTTCCTTAAATGTTTTTAGTGTGAAGTTTCGTTCTTGAAACCTTTTTTCTTTTTTACAGATTTACATAACCTTTCCATAAAATACTATGTTACACTTTGAATATTTTAATTTTGATCTTAATTTTAATCATTTTCCAGTTTTAAAAATTTTCACTTCATGAATTTCACTATCATCATTTCATTTTCGGGTTTCACATATAACTAAAATTCCGTATAATTTCTGAACACTAAAAAAGAATGCTGAAAATGCATTATTAGCATTTTTTTAAAAACTATAAAAAATTAAATTTAAACTCATTTGAAAGCATTATTGTGTTGCTTCTTAAAAGGGCACAGTACCCAAAAATTAGCACAAATATAATTTTTTTTTTAAATTTTATTAGATAATTTTTTGTAAGTTAATATGTATAGATTTAAATATATCTTAATTAGAAAGAATAATTCTGAAGAGTTTTCTCGGTTTTGCCTTTAAACTCAACAGATTTTTTTCTTCAATTTTCCCTTTTTTTTCTTAGTTCATTAGATACTTTAATTTTTTTTTTTTTTTTTTGATAAAAAAACAAGAACGCTAATATTTTTTCCCTGCTGTGAGGCATTCGTTTTGCAGGTACAGTTAAGTGAACAATTACCTTTTCCAGGTGACTTATTTCTTTTTGCTTTTATTCCTGTACTGCCTTCGATCAGTACTATGATTGGTGCTATGTTTCCATGTGACATTGATTCAACCAATCACAGATTGAGAAATAATTCATTTTTTTCAGCATTTATGCTGCCACTCAAGAACTGACACATAACCATTATCAAAACAACAATTTTAAAAAATCCCTAAAACTGTAAAAAGAGTGTAGTTTTTTGAAAAATTTTAAAAAATAATTTTTTTCATTTAAAGCAAAATTTTTAGAACAAAACAATAATTCCTTTTAATTTAAGATCATGGAGTTACTGAAGTTTTTCAAGCAAAATTGTCTCAAATTTTCCAGTTTTCAACTGAACTTCTAACACAGCTAAACTAAACTCCTCGGCGCAACAGCCCACGAGTGGGCCAATGCCTGCCGTGCCCATTTCAGCTTCTAACACAGCCAGCAGGTTATTAATTAATAAACCGTAACACTTCAAATAATAAAATCAACTCTATATTTTAATTTATTTATCTTTTTACAAAAACATTATAACAATATAACAATGCTTGCTAAGACTTATTCCATTGCAATGTACAAATCAGTGCTATGTGGTCTGAAGGAAAGAGTTCACTTGGCAATGCCACGCTGGCCACAACATGTTCATGGCTCGGCATAGGCACAACTTGCGACACTTTTAACAAGTCTCTGCTGTAAAAAATGTAGTCCAGACAGCCTTGGAAGTCTTCGGTGAAGTTTGTGTACTCGGGAGCTCCACAGGCGCTGTCCAGGGTTAAATTGTGTCGCAGAATGGTATCGGCACTGGCATGGGAGTCTAAAAAGTTTGTTTCATTAAACAGGGGTTTTTGCATACATTTGAAGAGTACAGGGAAAGAACCGCTATATTTATTAGGAGTAGTTCTTTAATTGTATCTTCTTGGCAGACATTGGCGACAGGAAACCGTTTTTTCTCTTTCTTCTTCGCTTGGTCCAAGCGTCGGAATCGTGCATCGCGTTAATCCAAGGCCGTCTCCTCGGTTAATCTCAGTAGGTAGAAAAGTCGTGGTTTAGGATCTTTCAATTAATTTCCGAATCTTAAAATTTCTCTTAATTGTTTTAGAAAAATTCTTGATTTTCAATCAATCGTACTTTATTTTTAAAGCTTAACATGATGATAAACACAGTCTTTTGAATAAAACGCGGAACTGAATTTCAGGGTTGCAGTGAGAGAATGCACAACAGAATTGAGAAACTGGCTTCCTTACACCAGTTTAGGCGATTACTCGCTATCATCGCCAAAGATGCCTGATGAGGAAAGTTTTCAACGAAATAAAGTGGTTTTTCCCCTGTACTCTTCATTTTTTAGCCTTCTTTTTAAATTCAAAAGAGTAGGTATTGACATTATGGAGATTTCTGTCTGCCTTTTTGCACCAACGAATGAAAATTCACATGTTGCGTTCTAACAGAACGGCAGAAAAACCAAAAAATTTATAGTTATTAAGAAAATCTGAATTAAGATTTATTTTTTTAAAAGGTTTTCTTACAATCATTTGAAGACTAAAAGATAGAAATATCTTTGCTATAATAAATTTCATTTAAAAAAAAAATTCTCTGCAGACAGCCAGACAAAACATATAAAAAGATAAGGCTATCATGTTTTACCTTTCCAACAAAACAAGAACTTTTAAAACTTGACTAACAGATACAGAACCTAACCAAAACAGAAACTGTAAGGGTGTATGGACGACAGATAGAATTTTACACTATGTCGATACCCTAGTAACCATTCTTTTACATTTAAAAATAAAAAGGCTAAATAAATTAATAGCATACCACAAGTGCTAGCAAACTTTTGTTTCCTATTAATTTGTATCTGATTTCAAATTTTTCTATAATGTGTCCCTTTTCCTAGAATAAACCTGACTTGAATGACTCTGATGATTGCGCCCTCTGGGTTGTTTAAATGTAATTGTGTGATGTCTAAATGTGTGACATATTAAACATGACTAAGCTTCTTGTATGTTTGTAACCGTCTTGCTTTCAACTTAGTTTCTTTAAATGCATGATATTTATAATTAACTAATAAAGCCATTTACTAGTATGTCTGTTTGTGCAATAATTTATGGACCAGCAATTCTACATTTGTAACACTTATTTTTTTTTGCACAAAATAACTTTGATTTGGGAGATATTTTTTTTTGCCCTATAAACATTAGTACCCAAAAACCTAATGGAACACTATAAATATTTATAGTTCAGAAAAAAGTCTTCACTTATATCACAGCACAACTTTATATTGATGTAAAAATGTAATTCTTTTTTGTTTGGAATTATTGGGGAAAAAAGTAATATTACCTTTATGCCAACTTGGACAGCATTCATATTTTCCGTCCATCATGAAGTTGACTGTTTCTGAATCTGGAAGACTGTTGAAATCGCCACAAAACAGCATAGGTACAGATTCTAGGTTCTAAATCAAAAAAGTGAGTTATAAATATTTATTGTAATATAAAAATATCTCTTTTTTTTAGCATGGGAATATTCTAAATGAAAATATTAAAAGAAAAATATATTAAATAAATTGAAACACAAATACTTTTCTGTGATCACTTTTCAAAACTTAAACTCTAGCGAAAGTCCCATTAAAAGGGAAATCATAACTATTTAATATACGACTATTTAAGTTTTAAAAAAGGAAAGTTTTCAATAATGATTGAAAGTGGTCACACATTTACTCTTTTCTGCTCAAAATGCAGAAAAACTTTAATTTATTGGGATTTGTGACACTAGATGCAGGTAACTTCAAAATAAACTATTCTAACATTTTAAAATAAAACTCTTCAAATATCAACTTGCTTTTTCGATTAATTCCTTCAGGCAAAGGAAAAAAAAACCTACTTTCCTTAAGATAGATTGCATGGATTTAGTCGGAATTGTACCGATTTTTTGCTTTTTTTCCGGTTACCTGTTTTACTGAGTACTTCTCACAATTTATTAGGTTATTCAAGATTTTTTAAACTTTAAGCTTAGAACACTTGTTTAGCTAAAACAGGAATTCCTAGTTTACTGGTATAAACTGAGTCACAACCTAGTAGTGTGGTCTAGTTGGAGAATGCTTCCTTTAACCCCTTGCTGCTATTTAAAGCCCTCTAAGCGAACAGTGAAATCAATATCTCTGGGGGTGACAAGCCAATACTGGGATTTCTGCTTAGCCTCTGTCTTCAAACTTTTGGTAGTGCTGGCCTCTATTGAGTTGCTCTTGAATGATGTAGAAATGACCAATTGAGAGAGGGTGGTAGTGGTGCTGCCTTCCACCAAGGCTAATGAGGTAGCAATTAACTCTTTGGCGTTGGTTTGAGGGCAGTTTCTACCACCCCATTACTTCAGGGATTTGGGATTGGTGGAAAATACTGATAAGTACAGGTGCCTTAGCCACTATAATACCTTTCACAGATAATCAAACAGGGATGTGTTCATCAGAATAACAATCCTGGTGAATACGGGTTGTCGTACCACCAAAGTTGTCATAACTCTGCCTAAAATATCGAGTGCTTTTAGTGTCAACTAAGCTTCATACCTCTGATTTGATGATGTGCTCGATATAATGTGTGCACACCGCAGCTTGTATGAGCCTCACTTCAGGGTTGTCCTTGTTCGAATACAAGTGTGTGTTGGCAACTAAAACTTGCAGTTCTGGATGATGGATATTTTGTAATAAAGATACCTAAAAAAAACATGCACAAGAAAAGGAGACTTTAGAAATTTGCAAACCTAAAATGTATCAGTCACAAGAGTTCATTCAAAGGCCACATGCATATACAAGAAGTACAAAACTATTCAGTTACTAATAAGACCCATGAAAGTAAAGGATCTGTGGTGCGAATGCAACTTAGTGGAGTACCTAAATATAGAGAGTGAGAACATTTACACCGTACCATCTAGTGTTACCTACAAACCAAATAATTGTAACAAATACAAACTGAAAATATGTAGATTTCTTTATTTATATAATACGAGTGCTGCCTTAGTCTAATGGCAGTCTTTGGTTTGGTATGTACCTTTTCAACGCACCAAGCGTGAGCGTTTCTATATAACTTCTTTTAAGTTTGTTGTTCTGTAAATAAATGGTTTCTTAGCGTAAAATAGTTTTATTTACTAGAATAAGAATTTCGACATTAGGACACGCCGCACCATAATCTTAACCCTTCTGATAAAAGTTAGTGAGGAGAGACCATGTGGTCTCCTACAGCACTTGACAAGGAGGGCAATCAATAACATGCAACTTCCTTGCTTATCGATGCATATTGTGTCGAGTGTAGATTTTATGGAAGAATCATCGAAGAGGTAAAAGTAAACTATTTATTAAGAACATTTAAAATCCAGTCAAGAACTCGGCACACAAGAAACAACAAGTTACAATTTGTAGCCTCCGGTTCCACACACTCTATATCTGCTGCTGCTGCCAGAACCAGATCACGAGGCACGCCGTACGGATGTAGGTTTATGCCATGCAGTTGCGCTATGGAACACAGATGATTACAGTCAATTCGCCGCACTGAGGTTGGTTTAGGCCATGTCAACTGGGGGATCGCCCAGTGGGATCGCCCCATGGGCGAATGTTATCAAGGGGATAAATCTCGGGGGTATCTGGCATAATTATTCAAAGGGGGATTAAAATAATACTGTTACAAATAGATCTAGAGGCGATATTTTCAGCGAGCGGTTCGACTATCTAGTGAAGCTTATGGACACTTCCACAACTTGGTAAAAGGACCACTCTCAAAGTGATTAGTGTTAGTTATTTTTCTATTTTATTAGTACCAGATAAGCTGCTTTGGTGTTATAATGTTAGTAAGGTTTAAATTTAAACTGCTTAAGTTTACACTTTAATCTCAAATTTAATTCGACTACTGAAAATTAAAAGGGGCTAGGTTTGTCAACAAAAGGGAGAGGCCAGAAGGTTGGGAACCACTGTTTAGCAACAAGACAGAGATCACAGGGGTAGACCATGACACAGACTACGAGGAATCCCTCAAGGTAACTGAACCCACAATATCAAGAGAGGATTGGTTCAAAAGAAACTTTAATCACCCAAGAGGTACCTTGTCGATCCATCGCAACCTGTGCAAAAGGAAATTCAGGCACAAACTATTTATTTAAATATCAAATTGAGATCTTTTCTTCTACTAAATTGTCTTTTATCAACGATTCCCGAAGAAACTTGCGTTTTATTCCTTTTTTTTTAGATCACAAATATCAGATTTATCATCCAAAAATTTAATTTTAGGTCAAGAACTTAATAGATTTGATGCACGATTACAAAGTAAACAAAACATCTAATTATGTCCGTGACGGTCAGACCGTAGAAATTTAAAAAGTAAATTAAAAATAATATTCATATTGAAACCCAGAATTCAAAGACTCCTGGAATTCAGTGGTATCCCCGGAAAAGTTTCACCTCTAGATAACTGAGAAGTAGTAAAAAAAACAAGCTTTCACTTTTAACAATTAGAAAGATTTTGTATAAATGTTCTACTTATGGTAACTTGATTAGATCTTGTTTAAAGCACCTTGCAAGCTCAAAAATAAAACTTTCATCTACAATTATTACCTGTAAGACAGTGTGTTGTAGTAGAAGTTTACTCATATCTTCGTAATTTCTAGCAACTTTATTTAGTAAATCTGTATAAATATCTTGCTTTTTGATGACTTGATTCAACATGACTCCATATTCTTTTAATATCCTAGGAAATAAAAAAAATATTATATTATAATTCAAACCATAATATATAAATGAAATATACCTGAAAGGGAAAATGCTATAAAGGCTCTAAATCAAAATATTTAAGTATTTTTAAGGGGGAATGGGTGCACTGGACCGGGGGTCTCCAAAGCAAAGTGCATCAGTGTTAATCCAATGGCGCAAAAAAGATTTTCTCTACCACATTTCTCCGGCTGTATTGAATATTTTTACAAGCGGATTTTTTTATGTGATAAATGTAGCTGACTTACAGGTCCGATCTTCCCACTTTTTGAAATGGGTTCGAATATTTTTTTTTAGTTCTCAATAAATAATTTTACACAAAATATTCGAAGCAATTTCAAAAAGTGGGAAGATAGAGACCGGTAAGTTATCTACATTTATTATTAAAAAAAACCTGTTTGTAAAAATATTCAATACAGCCGGAGAAATGTGGCAGAGAAAATAGTTTTTTAGCTATAGGATTAACACTGAGGCTCTTGAGTTTGGAGACCCGCGGTTCAGCGCGCCCATTCCCCCTTAAGGAGTTTGAAGAGATATATTTACATTATATCGTTATGTGTACATGATGTGATTCAAGATTTGTTTTATGAACCATATATTTAAAACTTGCATTAATACGAGTTGAAATACTTTAAAGCTATTTTGGTAGGCTATTAATTTGAAAATTTTTGCTGATAAAGTATTAGAAAGCTGCTTCATTAGACTAAGAATGGTTTGACAAAAATTAAAGAGAGGGCTTGATATAATAATTTTTTTAAATGGGTTCGATAGATTATCTATGTATGAATAAGTGTAAATAATGACATAAAAAAATGTTTACTTAAACTTGGAAGAATGGACAAACATCGCTAAGCCTTCAAATCTTCGACCACCTTTCCTATTGTAGGAGCCTACGTAACCAAGCTTTTTGAGCACTGGAACGAGATCGAATTCAAACAGCCTATCTTGAACTTCTTGAAGACAAATTATGTCACTATTATAACCTGAAAAATGCAAAAAAATGTTCTGAAATGTAATCAAGTTTCAGTTTAAAAAAGGACGTCTTATAATTAAAAAAAATTACCTTTTTAAATCAAACTTCAAAATCAAAAGTTTAATTTAAGACCTAAATTTGACCCCCCACAAATAAAATTGAAACCGGCACTGCGAAATAAACATACAAAACTATTTAAAGAATTCTGAAAAAAATATAATTATATACCTATAAGTTCTCTGATTAAAACTTGTTTCCTGTAGTAATTGTCTCTGGCCTTTTCAGAAGAATAAGGAAATTTCTTGCGTTCCACATACATGTTCGCCAAAATATTATAAGACACACACCTAATACTGGAAAATAAAGTAGATAGTTATTAAATAACAATTAATTAAAAGTTGGAGTAAAACTAAACTAATATCAGTGGCATAAAAGCCGACAGGGAGCCAATGTCGGGACATTGCAGAAGGTATATGGGTCAGTTGATAATATGTGTGTTTAATCTACTTGCTAAGTAGCAGAACTTTCTGAATGTGGCTGCAGCGTGACTTTTTAAGGAAAACATTTGGCTACAGGGAATAAGGACCCCCCCTTGTGCGTGTGATTGGACGTTATCGAAAGGTTTACCGTACACCGGCAAGCGGCTGTGTTTTGTCTGGGAAATATGCAATTGAAAGCTTTACAAAAATATAAACTACTCACCATTCTGCAGTACAAGAGAATGTGTATATATTACAAATGTATAATTTAAATATCAAATTTGCTTTGCATACACTTTTAATGAATTCATCTCAAACAAGTAAAAAAAAATTTTTAAAAAAGACCAGTGTTTCAACATTCAACAAAAAAAAACGTTTATAATTTAAAACATGGCAAACAATTATCAATGGTTTCAGTCACTCTTTTTACAACTTCGGAGGTTACACAATTGTTGAACACTGCACGCACAGTTACAAATTAGTGCGCAGCTAATCCTCACCCTTTTTGAAAATTATCTTAACCCCCTCTCCCCTTGACTTGAGCCGGTCCTGGGGGTTCGTAGTGGACAATATCACATGGTATTGGCGAAGAAGCTACATGTGCGCGCGAGGTCATAAGGAAGCGACTGTTGCGTCTTGTGCAACAAAAAAAGGGGGTGCAATAGGAATGGGGAGAAAACTGGACGGCGGCGGCGAAACGGGATGGAGGTTAGAAGGAAGAATTTCCCTGCCGGCTAGTCATCCAGCGGGGTTTGTGGCCATTTAGAGACTGCGCGGTTTCTGCTAACGGGTCTACTAATTCGTTCTATATATACACTATATATATAGTGTATGCTCGAAAAATAAAACTTCTGCACTGCAAATGGAGAGATCCCAGTTAAGGATTCTTCTACCAAGTTGGTAGCATTTTGACTCACTGTACTTTTTACTTTTATTTATTTATTTTACTTGAATTTTAAACTAGGGTACACCTAAGTAAATTTCCCTTTTTTTAATAAAAAACCTACATAATTATATATTTTTTTAAGATACACCAATAACCCATCAAAGTTGAACTTGAAATTTCTAAGTTGATCTTTTTGAAAGTTAACTAAGTTGATCTGTTGATGTTCTGAAATTGAGGAGGCATTCTGAATCTGGGACGAGGACTTTAAAAAAACTTTGCTTCTGTGTGTATATGCGCTGTCTGTAACTCACCTATAGTTATCACAAAAGGATTTTGTATGCGACTGCCTCTCGTCAAAGGGAAAGAGTTCAGGTGCGGCTTCCACAGCACTTTTAGACTCAGCAGAAAACTCACACCCTGTACTATTATTCAGTCTAGGTATGCACACTACTTTTAGACGATTCCCTACATCTTCCGATGACACAAAATGCACAAAACCTTCGCCAACTTGCTGCCAATATTGTTCGTTTTTGAAAGACATCTCACTGTCATTGATAAACGTCCCATCTTCCTTAGGTACCAAACGAGAGTTTTTAAGGGATATTTCACTGTCGTCGATTGTCACATTTTCATTTGGCGTCAAACTAGAGTTTTTAAATATTTTACCGTCATCTATTGCCAACACATCTTCCTTTGGCATCGAACGGTACCAGCGGAAGAGGGTATCGTCAAAATTGGCGCACTCTGTTATAAAATGCGGACGAATCGGACATCCAGATATAATGTAATCTGGTAAGCTGAGTTCTATGACCGTGGGCATGTTGTATTTAATTTTATAAAGTGTTTCCCCTACTTTCAGCGCTGATGCTTGTGCCCATGCACTTCCATTGGGGATAGTGTCATCCACTGGTATATCATTTTCTAGTAAACACACGTCGATCAATTTATTGCTATTGGATTTCAGTTCAGGTTTGAAGGAGGGGTTGTAAACGGACTGTCTGATTTCTTCCTTCTTGTGCTGATACGCGGCCATGTACTTGATGCGATTCAGCAAGTTCTGTACGCTCTCCGATTTAGGGGCTTTGAGGTTGAAGTGATTGAAGTGCGCGTACTTGAAAGAGATCTTCACGTTCTGGTCTTCTTCGGAACTGAATACTTTTATTATTTGGGGGCTGTTGACGGAACTGGATCGCCGGTAGAAAACCCGGAACGTCGAGCTTCTGGCTAATTTGAGAGGGAATTGCATTGTGATGGAAGTTTTCTTATGTAATATGTGTTAAAGGAGCAAGACGAGATTCTAAAGTGGTACACTTAACTTCTTAAAAAATGATAATTTAACTTGATCTCTAAAAACTTAAGGGTAGAAATTACGTATTTAATTATTTTCCATATTTTATTTTAAGTGTGTAAACTACAAACAGATTAAACTTGACACCGACAACAGGCATGCTTTACAAAACCAAAACATAAATAATAGAAAGATTTCTTCACGTAGCTTAAAAATGTACCACAAATATTTTTAAATTTGTATTTTCTTGTTTTCATTGACGTCAAAGCTACAAGTTTCATATCTAGATTTCCTTCGAAGATGCTCCGATTGGCGCTTTGTTCACGCGTGACATTGATGCGCCAATCGAGGCTAAAGAAAGAATTTATTTTCATAGTAAATTAAAAAAAATTTTTTTAAAGAAAATTAAGTAATAATTTTTAATTAATAAGAATATAAATAAAAATAACTTTTTATTTCTGTATTTTACAAAGTATTTTATGTTTTGCACTTTGCTAAATTTAATTTTTATTACACTACAACTTTGTCTCCTAACACGTGGTTTCGTATTTATTTTGTTTTCAAATTCAATCGGCTTGCATGCAAATGGTCTTTTAACAAAATCTTTAATTTATAATTAATCAATATGAATTTTATACCTTGTTTAGCTTGGGTCGAAAAAGGCAAAGCAAAATCTTGTCCTGATAAGGTAATATTCATTTTATCAATTAGGTTCGATATTAGAATTTATTACTCTTGCTTTCTTGTGTTTCTCAATTATATATTTTTCTTCTAGCTCCAGCTTTCGGCAGATGAGTTAAAAAACCTTATTGAGGAGAATAAGAAGTCAAAAAAGAAGTATTTTTATTGTCCTTCGTTACTCTTTTTAAAAACTCCCTGTTTTTTTCTTTCTTATCTGCTAAGAATGCACAGTATTTATCCGTTCCAAACTATAGCGGCAAATGACTGTTCCTAACATTTAACTGCCGACATTCTTTAAATCGTAAATTTGCACCCTATCGTTTATAAATTTCCAGGCTTGTTTTAATTTTTAATGATTCTTTGGCGACTTTTATCTTTTTTTGGTTACTAAAAATCCTAATAAAAGTAAAGGTAAACACAATATGTAGAAAAAAAGTTTTTATGTACCTGTAAATTTTTTTTGATACTCTACAACACATATTTCAAACTGTGAGAAATATGGCTTAATTATTTTGCTAGAATTAATACTTTTGTGCAAACAGGTTTTTAAAAAAAATATTGGTAGAGATTTACTGTACGGTCCCCCTTGGCGAACTTTCCAAAATCGCGCCAAAGTCCGTATTTTGGCAACTTTTTTTTGAAAACCATGATTCAAAGAAAAGATCGTATGAGAATATTTCTTATGAAAACTCAATTAACCCCCCAATAGGGTTGCTGGAAAACATCATCGGTGCGAAGTCATAGAATTCGAATCTTCAGTCGAAGTCAGACAGGTTGCGAGAAAAAATTATTTATCGCCAAATCCGAAAAAAGCGCGCCAAGGGGGACCGTACAGTAAATCTGATCCAAAATATTTTACCACAAATCCAAAAATGCTTTGTTAAATATCAAAGTCTAGTTGCGACTATCAATTTTCCAAATTTCTATCCAAAGAAAAACATGCCAAAATAAAAAATATATATTTGCCTTAATCTACAATTTTCTTAATCGGAACTGTAAGTTGTGCTGCTTATGTTTAGTTCAGTATAATCGCTAAACTCTGATGCTTCAAGGCTGGGGACCCCAGTCGGTTGGGCATTCGCCTAGCATGAGGAAGGTCTCAGGGTCGGGTCCAAGCATTGCCAAAATAACTGCCAACCTATAAACGGCCTGTGCAGCCAAAAATGTCCGACGAATAATACCCCGTGTGGAGGGAGTGCAAGTTAAATATCCTTCAAAGTCTGCGTACGACAATCCTTCAAAGTCGACACTGCGTACGATGTCGTTCTTAACGGTTGCGTTGGGTGTCTACTCAGGTGTCGGCTCGTCACTTGACTGGTTCTAAATTACGACGCCAATAGCCCTCGTGTAGGTCTAGTGCGACGATAATTCTTACTAAACTGATTCTTCAAAATTCTATTGTTGCAGAGTTCCATCGATCTTAAAATTGCCCAGTTCGAAACTGTAAGCGTCTAGAATTTGCAAATAAATGAAAAAAAGCATTTTTAAATACAAAATATTTTCTAAAAAATGATCTTGTTGATGTGCATGTGCTCCTAGTTTTTTAGAGTTAATTAGTAGTTAATAATAGTTAATTAGTAGCTCAGATTGTTCTGAGATTTATTTATAAAAATTCTAACTGTGGGTGTGAATCGGTTTTTAAAAGTTTAATCGTAAAATTAAAATCCAAAGTTTTGCTAAATATCAAAGTCCAGTTGTAAATATCAACTATCCAAAATTGTAAACTCTATCCAGAGTAAAATATTCAGATTGATAAAAAATATTTTATTTATTTACAATTTTCTTAATCGGAACTGCTTCCATTTAGTTTTGGAATAGATGGAGAAAGTGATTCAGATGCGTGGGAAACAGAGTCGGAAAATGAAAATGCAGATGAACTGGATGAAGAAAATAATGATGAGGATGAACCTGATGATGATGGATCTAAGAATAATAATGATAACAGTGAAAAGGAATCAATTAAAGATGAAGATGATATTGATGCCAAATATAATATGGATGATTATGATAATGATGGTAAACATAAATCCATAACCCTTCCATTTTCTTGTAACCTCTGTAGTTATATTTATAATATTTGTTTGTGCAACTTTATGTAGCTTGTGTGGCAACGGTAGATAGCAAGATCTTTTAAAAAGTGTCTGATAATAGAACAAGGACTTTAAACCAATAATAATTGCTTTGGTTAAATCCTAGTTTCGTATACGCGACTTTTCGAAGGTTGCGACAAAAAAAGGCGATAAATAATCCAATCTGGCAACACAGTTGTTTGACTTCGCGGTTTCGAGTAGCATCGTCAATCACATGGTCGGTTTTTCTCGCCAACAAGTATAAAAAGTCGCCGAATACCGAAACTAGGAATTAACCATTGCTTTGCTTTAAAATTAATAGTGACAGTTATTTCTAACTAAAAAATGTTTTAATATAATTTTGATATTTAAAATGTAGAGTGACCTCTACATTATATTTTAAAGTTCAATTTTTCTTTTTAAAAATTATATTTGCTTATTTTATTCTTAGTATTTAAGTTTTTATAATTTAATTTCAACACCTATACAATATAGCCGCCCTTATGCTTGACCTTATTTTTATTACATTTTTTTAAGCTATCATTTACTGTTGAAGAACTTAGTGGAAGAACATGCTATTTGAAATTTTTGAGGAAAAAAAAAAATTGAATTTTGCGTCAATGAATGTCATTTCTTCCTTTAAAGGGGGTGGGGAGCCCAGTCGGTGAGGTGCTTGCCTTGAATGCGACACGCCTATGCATTGCCAAAATAACTGCCCGTCTACAAATAGTCTTAGCACGTTCTTCCCCTACCCCCTCGTGTTGTTTTCTAGAAAATGGCGTGAGTGATGCTGTTCTAAACCTACCTTGTTTGAGGCATTGCTGTGAGGTTGATACATTGAGCTAGAAGGAAAACTGGAGTGAGGTGTGTGATTCACTGAACAGGGCAGCAAACTAGCCGGTCCAATAACGAAACACGGAGGAATACACAGCACTGCTCTAGAAACGAACTGGGCAGAAAACCTAGAAAATTGCCTATTTCACTATTTGGGTTCGTCTTCGCTGGTTCTTAGTGAGTGATCCACATGGCTATTTCTTTAAAAAGTTGGAATTTAAAGTTAAAGAAAGTTAATTTTCTTTCGAACTAAAAATGTTACAATACATTTAGGAGCCCAAGTCAATAGGATAGAGGGGTCTCATACATACTAGCATTGCATACAACTGTAGGGAAAATAGTCCTTTTCTGCCCGGTTCGCTCAAAAGGGTGTGAGTGGGTTTTCGACTCGCTGACACCTCACTCCAGTTTCCCTTCTAGCTCAATGGTGATAGGTTCCAGCTTCAGGCCCGGGCATTGCCAAAATAACTGCCCGTCTACAAATAGTCTTTGTATCCAAAATAAAAGTCTGATGAATAATGCCTTGTGTAGAGGGAGTGCTTGTTAAATAAAATCTAAATTTCTGACGCTGTGTCTGATATCGCCCTCAAAGGTTATGTTGGGTGCCTAATCAGGTGTCAGCTCGCCACTTGACTGTGGTTCTAAAATTTCGGCGCCTAGTCCTTGTGTAGCTCTAGCACGATGATAACAGGGTGGTAATGGAACCTGGAAATCAGGGAATTCTCAGGGAAATTTTTAATTCTGGAAATATCAGGGAATTCTCATGGAATTTTTCAAATTTCGCAAAATATCGGGGAATTTTTTCCATTTTGGATTACTTAAACAGCAGGTTTAGGTTGTACTTGTGATCACTACTAACGGACACTAGACCAAAAGAAAATATTCTGGTGGGTCCGATTTGCCTGAAGGACCAATCTTGGAGGAAGGATGTATATCTCTCACGAATCATGTTATAACATGATTCTCTGATCACATGGTTTCTCTAAACTTATTTAGATTTTTGGAAAAGTTAAGTAGGTTAACCCATAATCCAGAAAATCTTAAGTCCCGCGATGTCTGGATTAAATTTTCTGTACTGCATTGAATTGTGTGTATTGTATATTTTCTAGGTAATTGGTAAAATCAGGGAATTTTTTGTGAAAGTATTAGGGAAATCATGGAAATATCAGGGAAGTTTTTTTCTAGGATTTTGTTACCACCCTGGATAAATTAACCCAACCCATTCAAAATACTAAAAATATTATTTAAAGATTTAATCATTATTAAGTAAAAATTCTTTGTAGTGGCTCTTTTATATTATTATAGTTCCATCCTCTTTTAATAACTCAGTAACATTATCTGTATTGAAAATATAATCAATATTACATACTTTTTTTTCGTATTTATTTTTCAGATGATGACCGACCTTTATTAAATATAACTGATGTGGCCACATTTGTCGATAACAAAGAAGATGAATATATTACTGATCTTGATGCTGTAGGTTAAGTTTTAATTTATTCATGTTTCTTATTCTGTGCAGTCCTTTTTAATTTAACTATGTATTTTAAGATGTAGCCAACATGTGGCATTTGAAAGCCAAATATAAATCGGGCAAAAGATAAAATGATACCAGTTTCTAGCTCTAATATTTTGTTTATACATTGAAAAACTGAAGGGAAATCTTACTGAGAGGTTAGAGTGAGAACCCTGCCTGTTTAAAACAAGTAGGTTTGCAACAGAATCTGTCCCTCAACCCGCTTCCACACAACATTTGTGTTGAACAGGAAAAAAGTCGCCAAACACAATGTTAATTCTATTATAAACATTTACACTCTAAATTTGGCTAGTTTCATTTATTTTATTTCGAAAATTCAATAATTATTTCTTCAATAATTATTATAGTTTGCAAAAATTAGTTTATATTTCAAAGAATAAATATGTAATATTCCTCTCTTTTAAATAGAACCAAAACATTTCACATCAACATTCAAACAAAGAATCTCTTAGTGAAATATATTTGACGTCATTTCAAACGGATTGATGTCGCAAAAATAATTTTATTTTAATTTATTGTTTGAAAAAATTAAAGTTTCTCGAGTGATTGTTGCGAATAGCAATGGTGATTTAATTCTAATAAAAATGGCTTCTTGTGCTTTTTAAATGAGCATTAAATGTTGCAGTTTTTTAAATAATTAAAGTACTTCGAATTCGAATTTTTTCCTGAGATTTTCAATGTCTTCTAATTTGGATGCGCTGAATTTTTTGACGTATCACACTTGCCTGTAGCATTTGTAGTTTGGACTTTGAAAGTGGGTGACGGACATACAGACTGAACGATTATAATACCTTACACTTTTTATGTTATAAACATAGTGTGGAAGCTAAAAGCGATTTAAATAAGTACAGTCGAACTTCGTTTTAACACGAAATTTCGCTTAAGATGAACTGAAAGCATATCCCCAGCCTATTAAGCTTTGAGCTAATGCTAAAAGAATCTGTTAACGCGAAATCGCTTTAGGTGAAATATTGCTTAACCCGAACAAAAAATTCAAAATTTGACTTCTTTTTCTTATTAATTCTAAGTTCTGAAGAACAAATGAAACAAAACATTAAAAGGGAACGAACATTTTTTAAAAATTGTGACGCGATCTTCAATGAATTGACAATTTTTATCTAATGAATGAGGCAGCAAGTGTAGGATAATCCATTACGTCAAGAAACGCGGAATTGTTCCTCTACAGAGGCCAAAGCTAAAGAACGTATGAAAATAGAAGTGGTTCCCATTTAAACTTATTGATTTTTATTCGAAATGAATCGAAAGCAGCAGTCTATTTCTTTAGAGACAAAACAATTTTTTTTTAAAAATGATATTCATGACAAATGTTTTTAAAAAAAGTCCAAATTGCGTCTAAATATGGTGTAGCTAAAAGCACCATTTCAACGATTTTTCTTTAAACATTTTCCTAATTTTTCTGTAGTATGTACTACTCCAACTGAACTTTATTATTTGAATTACTAATTGCATGCATGTGTTATTAGTGTATTACATTATTAAATTAGAATAATTTTAAGACTTTAAAAAAAAAAAAACTTTTCACTGGTTCAATGTAAAAATAAAAACCCTGACAGTTGACATGAAATTCGGTTAACACGAAATGTTTCTATGTTATCTTCTAGTTTACGTTAACAGGGTTTGACTGTAATTCAATGTATTTTACACTTTAGTTTATCACTGTAGTCTATTTGTCTATCTCTAATGTCATTTTCTGGATTGAAGTTTTAACATTAAAATAATTTATCTTATTCTAGTGTAATTAACTTCCACTGGCAGAAATGAGATAGTCTCGTGTGAATGGATAAAAATCTATTTTAGATACATGCCAAAGGTGGTATAAGTAATTGATAACTGGAAAATTATATTTTTTTCTAAACTAAATCAATAAACATGCCTTATCAAGAGGGAACAAAATATAATTTTTTATTTTGTATGTGAACTACGGATATTATAGTACTTGTTTGTTTTGTGTTTTTGTAGAAAAACATGATTCAAAAACAATGTTTAATGATTGTTTTTAATGTAAACCCTGTTTTCAAAGTTAGTTATTTTATGTAATTGACATAACTTCAGTGTACAATAGTTGTTGATATTTTTTTTTATCTGTGTCTTTATCTGAGTGAGTTGTATAGAAGGTTTAAGGTAGAATTTGTAGCATATTTTTTTTTATCTGTGTCTTTATCTGAGTGAGTTGTATGAGAGAAGGTTTAAGGTAGAATTTGTAGCATATTTTTTTTTATCTGTGTCTTTATCTGAGTGAGTTGTATGAGAGAAGGTTTAAGGTAGAATTTGTAGCATATTTTTTTTTATCTGTGTCTTTATCTGAGTGAGTTGTATAGAAGGTTTAAGGTAGAATTTGTAGCATATTTTTTTTTATCTGTGTCTTTATCTGAGTGAGTTGTATAGAAGGTTTAAGGTAGAATTTGTAGCATATTTTTTCTATCCTTTATTCAGTACAAATATTTCATTTTTGTGGCCTATACACGCATAAAATTATTTATTTCTATTATGATAAGTTTTTTTTAGGTACCCATTTATGTCCTGCAAATCAACATTTTGCAGATATTTTAAAAAAAAAAATTACTGTCCCTTAAGGTAGTAATTACTGTACCCCCCCCCCCCCCCCCCCTCCTACTTAATATCTAAAATTCTAAAAGATTTCTGTCCCATCGCGCTTTCAGCTTTTTTTCATATTTTTGTGTTCTCATGCCTGCTTATGTTCAGTGAAAAGATAGTTTATTGATTTGGTTAGTTTTGAACCATTCTTACTTCCTATTGCTAGCCATCAAAGAGGGTATTTAACACAGCCACTCTATTGGATTCATTCTTTGTATATTGTATAATTATTTTAACTTTTTTCTATTTCTAAGGTGAACCAAGATGAACAAGAAGAGGATGAAGATTATATTATAAAAGCAAGCGATAACTTATTAGTCACTGGTCACATCGAGGAGGAGAGTTCAGTTTTGGAAATTCATGGTATGGCATTTTAATTTCATTTAATGCCAATTCATGTGATTATTATAGGGTTACCATGTCATTTAAATATTTAGTTTTTATTATGATTAATACTAAAAAGCTTAATGTAAATGAAATACCACTATAATTGAACTCATAGTTTCCTTGCACAGAAGCCATGACCACGGGCAGAGCTATAAAACGCGCGGAGCAATCAGATGAAGACAAAATAAAACGGCTGAAATTTCCTCTTCATCTAATTGCTCTGCGTGTTTTATAGCTTCGCCCATGGTAGTGGCTTCTGTGCAAGGAAACTATGAGTTTAACTATATTTGACTACAAAGTTGAAAATAAAGAAAACATTGCAAAGCATTGGTAACTGAAAAATTTTATAAACCTTAAATCTCTATAAAATGAACAATTATGATAAGGAATGAAATTTAAATTATCGTTAATCAATTCACCTACTTGTATTTATCCTATCACAACTACAAAAAGCAGGGAATGTGTAAAACTTTAGTACCATTGTTTTGGACACAGAGGCTTAGAATTACAAATTTTGTCTCCTAAAATTTTTAAAGAAATTTTTATGAATGTCAATGGGTATGGATTATAATTTTTTGTCCTTTTAGTCTATAACAAAGAGGAAGATGCTTTCTATGTTCACCATGACATTGTGCTGCCGGCCTATCCTTTGGCATTAGAATGGCTGGATTATCATCCTTCTGATGATGCCCCTGGTAAGTTCTTATACTCTTTCCAATCGCAATGCAAGCTTTGGAAGCACTTTCTTCCAATATTCCATTTCCATACTATGTTAATAACGTAAAAAGTGGAAGGTATTATAATCGTTCCGTCTGTCCGTCACCCCACAGCCCAAACTACAAATGCTACGGACAAGTGTGATACGTCAAAAAATTCAGCGCATTGAAATTAGAATACATTGAAAATTTCAGAAAATTCAAGGTACTTCAATTATTTAAAAAACTGCAAAATTGAATGCTTATTTGAAAAGCATAGGAAACCATTTTTATTAGAATTTAATCACTATTGCCATTCTCAAGAATCACTCAAGAAACTTTAATTCTTTTAGACAATAAATTAAAATAAATTTATTTTTGCGACATCGATCACTTTGAAATGACGTCAAATATATTTCACTACAAGGTTCTTTGTATGTTGATATGAAATATTTTCCTTCTATTTAAAAGCGAGGAATATTACATATTTATTCTTTGAAATATTAATTTTTGCAAACGATAAGTAATAATTATTGAATTTTCAAAATAAAATAACTAAAACTACGCAAATTTAGCATGTAAATGTTTAATATAGAATCAATGCTGTGTTTGGCGCCTTTTTACCTGTTAAACACAACTGTTGTGTGGAAGCGGGTTAAGTGACAGATTCTGTTACAAACCTACTTGTTTGTAATTTTCCAGGAAACAATGTGAGTGTTGCTGTTTTATACCTACCTTGTTTGAGGCTTTGGTGTGAGGTTAATTTCAATTGCATTTCACTTCAAAGTAGGGGGGGGGGGGGGAATGAAAACAGCGACTTCACACTGTTTCTTAAAAGAAAACTGGGGGGGGGGGGGGGTAGAGGAAAAAAGCATTTCCGAAGCTTGCGTTGCAATCAGAAGGACTGTAACTGTATGACTAGAGCATTTGTGGCTAATTTCATCTAACCGAAGATGTTCATAGTGTAAGTCACCAAATTAAAAAAAATTCAATTAAATTAAACAGGTTACAATATTTAGTTGCAGTTAGTGTACTTAGATAACTTAGATAAAGATTACTAATTTTTGTATGATTAGATTTATAAATGATAAGTGTTTGGAAAAATAGTAACAATTTCTGTTATAACATTTTGTGATATAAATGTGAATTGTATTATGAATTTATATGATTCAATATATAGTAATAAAGTATAGTAAAATTAGTAAAATCACACCTTGCATGAAAAAAATATATATGGTCCTTTGAGCTATTATAAGATATCTTCTGTGCACTGTGTGATGTAAAAATTAAATCTTGGAAATAATGTTTTAGACTTAAAAGTACGTATTTTAAATCGCACAACAATGGTTGTATAAAAATGTTATTTTTATAGGTAACTACATTGCTGTTGGTGATATGACACCAGTTATTAAAATATGGGACTTGGATGTAGTTGAAGTTTTAGAGCCAGATTATTGTTTAGGAGAAAAACTGAAAAACAAGAAAAAAGATGGAGAAGTGAGATTGTTTCTAAACTGTTTGATTTTATAATTGATGACTTATTAATCAATACAATTGAATAATCTGACATACATATTATTTTGTTAACTATTACCCTTATATATTTTTATTTGTATTTACCCTTTATATTATTATTTTATTATTTTACCCTTATTATTTACACCCTTATTTTTTTTAATTCATAGTACTACCAAACATATTTTCAATTTCTAGTTTTTACAATTGCATTTAACTTTAAAACTAAATTACACCAAAACTTTAGTTTTTTGTTGCAATGCTTAAAAACTTTTGTATTTTTTTAAATCATTATTTACTCTGATTTGTAAATTATTTTAAACTGATATATATTATAAAAGTCAGTTATTAATGCGGAATTTAAATCGTCACTTTACTTTTAGTTTTTCAATGTATCGCATTGTTGTATATTGTTCAGATTTATTACTATTTTTCTAACGAGAAGCAAAAATTTTCATTTTTTGAGAATATCATTTTTTAATTTTTTTATGTTTAGAAAAAGAAGCTAAAATATCACAAAGATGCAGTGATTAGTCTTAGTTGGAACAAGCATCTTAGGTAAATTGATTTTTAAGTATTAATAAAAGTGATT
The DNA here is from genome assembly GCA_019343175.1 of Oedothorax gibbosus. Lineage (NCBI taxonomy): Eukaryota > Metazoa > Arthropoda > Arachnida > Araneae > Linyphiidae > Oedothorax > Oedothorax gibbosus. Next base: position 145,080 of record JAFNEN010000847.1, on the reverse strand, counting down.
TTTAAAAAAAAAAATATTTGTCTAGAAATATATTTTATGGGTTCACATTTTTTCAATCTGTTTTATATAAATTAAATTTTCGCCAGCAATTATCAAAGGTAGTATTTAGAACTTGTGATAATTTAAACTTTTTAAATCTGTGGGAAACATTTATTCCTTGTGTGGCTATAACTTGTTGTGAAATGGGGCTGGGGAGCCCAGTCGGTTAGGCATCGCCAAATAACTGCCGACCTATAAACGACCCGTGCAGCCAAAAATGTCCGACGAATAATACCCCGTGTAGAGGGATGCACGTTTAATATCCTTCAAAGTCCTAAGCTGCATACGATGTTGCCCTTAACGGTTGCGTTGGGTGCCTACTCAGGTGTCGCTATTCTACTTGACTGTGGTTCTAAAATACGACGCCCGTCGCCAATAGCCCTCGTGTAGCTCTAGTGCGACGATAATTCAAACTAAACTAAACTTCTTGTGAAATGAGTGTAATAATATATTTTGTTTTAAAATTAATTAATGTTTCATAGTTATTGCATAAATAATCATTTGCACGCTGTTTAATGTGCACTGGGCTCATTGCTATCTAAATTAGAGCTAAACGGGGAAAAAAAGTTATTCACTTGAGTTGTTCAAAATTATTGGCATTCGATTGTAAAATACAATTAAATGCAATCAATGGTTTTTTCAAAAATTAAAAACCTGTTTTAACCAACTTTTTTTTCCATTTGTTGCATAAATAAATGTTTATTAAACTTTGTGCATCTTTCAATAGAAATCTCCTCGCTAGTGGCTCTGCTGATAGTACCATAATAATATGGGATCTGCAAGAAGGAACTGCTCTATCCCAACTCAAGTTTCACACTAACAAGGTATTTATTATTATAGAGTTATTTACCTATCGAAATAATAAATATTATAATTTTACTTATAACCCTTTTTGTATTCGCTAATGCCGTCGCCAAGTCGGATTAGAAATCCCGGATTTTAGGTCCGAGTTCGGGAGCCGGCAATAACGTTACTGTACATTAAACGCCACAAGGCAAAAATCGACTTTGTCGCGCATAATACATGTATTAAGGAAGTGCACTTTCAATATCTCCAATCCAGCTCGCTATACGCCAATTTTGATCCAGACAAGCCTTAACCGTCTTCCCGAGGTTTAATGCTATACTGAGGTTTGTGACCACGACATATTAACGTTAGACCTTTGGTATTCGGGCTGGGAGCCAGTCGGTTAGCATGCGGAAGGTCTCAGGTTCGGGCCCGGGCCCCGCCAAAATAACTACCGACCTATAAACGGCCCGTGTAGAGGAAGTGCACGTTAAATATCCTTCCAAGTCCTAACGCTGCATACCCTTATGTCGCCCTTAACGGTTGCGTTGAGTGCCTACTCAGGTGTCGGCCCGTCACTTGACTGTGGTTCTAAAATACGACGCCAGTCGCCAATAGCCCTCGTGTAGCTCTAGTGCGACTATAATTCAAACTAAACTAAACCCTTTTGTATTCAAAGTGTTTGTATGAAGAGCTGTGTTTTGTAAAGTAAAAATTAGATATAGCGAAACATCTTTTTAATATAAAATGTAAAGATTGTTTAAATCGTATAGTATTAGTAGTATGTTTGTGGTTCAAGCAGGTAGTTTTTTTTAATTTTTTATTTTTTTTTCATTTTTATGATTGTCTGAACCTAGCTAGATTAAATAATCTTTTAAAACTATTCTTGAAGCTTTATTGGAGTATCCTTCATGTTTTAAATAATTTGTTTTATTTCTTAAAAACAAAAATAAATAAAACAATTTTATTTCTTCAAAAGCCCAGAAACTCTTTTAAATATTAATTTACCTAATTATTTATTAGCATTATTTCATACTTTATAATTACAAAAACAAATAAAAAAAATTGTCGAACAACAACAGGCCAGAGGCCCAGCAAGGTTGGTTCAAAATAAATCTAATACTTTACCAGTTTCCAATGTCTATCAAGATTCTTTCTTAAAATCTTCTACTCTCTTCGAATAAACCACATAATCTGGTAAAGCATTCCACTCATTGACATCTCTATTGTAAAAATGTTTTCTTATACCTCCCTTCTAAAGCATGGTTTATTCAATTTCTGATCGTGTCCTCTGGTCCGGCTATTTAAGGTAAAACCTAAGCCCTCCATGTCTCCCTGTTTTATGAACTTGAATAACTGAATTAAATCACCCCTAGCTCTCCTGTTTTCCAGGGAATACATGTTTAAGGATCTTAATCTATTATCATAATCAATACCAGATAGACCCTTAATCATTTTTGTAGCCCTATGCTGAACTTTTTCAAGCAACTCTATATCTTTTCTGAGGAAGGGAGACCAAAACTGAACAGCATATTCCAGATGTGGCCTTACCAATCCCCTATACAATGGCAAAATAATCTCCTTAGATTTAGAAGTGATACTTTTTCTAATATATCCCAACATTCGATTGGCTTTCTTACTTGCTTCAACACACTGTTTACTCATTTTAAAATCATTGCTCACCAAAACTCCTAAATCTCTAACAAACTCACTATCTTGGATACTTTCTCCCTGTAAAACATAAGAATGATTAACATTGTTCTTACCCAAATGCAAGGTTTGGCATTTGTTAACACTAATTGAAGTTCATCTGTTCAATTGTACTTACTGATGCCAATTTGCTTTTGTATATACCAATATTTTTTTTGGTTATACAAATAAAAGTTTGTTTCAAATAAGTGTTTCAAGTAATTAAGTAAATAAAATTTTTCAGGTTCAATCTTTACAGTGGCATCCGTTTGAAAGTTCATTTCTTCTTTCAAGTTGTATAGATGGGTAAGAAACTATATATTAAATTATAACTAATACTAACAGTATTTTATTACACTTATAAACTAGTTAAGAATGTTAAAGATTTGGCAACCTAAATTGGTATTGCTAGCTGCTTTTCATGAAGGAAATGCTGTAATTCATAAGCAAAATCGTTTTCATTTTTCAGGCTTTGGTTACTTATTTTTTGGTGTCATAAAATTCAATTAAAACAAATTAATGTTTAAATTATTTGTTTACAGCCGTCTTATTTGATTATTTTTTAAATCCTGTGTGGAGATAAGCAAATGTAAAAAAATTGACATTATTTTAAAAATTAAAAAACAAAACAAAATGAATAAATAATTTTTTTTAAATGCACCCATTTCAGGTCTATCTCTTTGAAGTCTGCTTTTTACTAATTAAAAAGAAATTTTTGCATATCTGTTTTCCTTTTTTAAATAGAAAGAATTTAAACATGATGAGTTGGGTATTGACATAGTGGAGATTTCTACCCTTCTGTTATTACCCATCCCTCTAATTTCCTTTCTCATTGATTTTACTTTTACTTGCAATTGTGTGACATAAGATATCTATATTTCGTTGGTCTATTTGTATAGTAAGAATTTCTAGATGTATTAAAGCAGTGGTTCCCAACCTTTTCTGGACCATCGCCTCGTATTTTAGGTTGATCAACATCCATCGCCCCCTTTTAATTTTCATGTTATGTCTAATCATAATTTGAGTTAAAGTGTAACTATAAAACTGTTTTATAACACTTACTACCGTTTATAAAAACAACCAAAGAAGGTTGTCACTTTTAAATAAAATAGAAAAAACATAAAACACATATTTTTAAAGAATAAAAGTGAAATAATTAACTAAGACATTTTTACTGGTTTCTCGAAAATTTAAGAGAGTTGAATGTAAAAATTGGCTGATTTGGTTATGGTTGAAGAATGGTTTTACTGTACAAAGGTACAACATTATTTTAATTTCCCCCCTTTGAATACTCATCGCCCCTCAAGTATTTTTTGCCCCCTTGATAACACAAATCACCCACTTGGGGGCGATCGCCCCCAGGTTGGGAACCACTGTATTAAAGTAACATGAAAGCTTATTTATGGCATTTCAGAAGTACTTTGTTTTATTAATAAGTTTCAATTTATCCTGTTTAAAAAAAAAAAAATCTTTACTTTCCTTTACAGTTTAATAAAAGTTTATGATTGTCGAGCTCCGGATGCTGAATGCAAATCTTGGAGTGTGGATGGAGAAATTGAAAAAGTTTCATGGAATTTACACGAATCTTTGAAATTTTTTGTAAGGATGTTCTTTATTTCTTTGATAAACTTTTACTTTTAAAACAGTATTTGCAATACAATTTCATGGCAAAGTTGTTGTAAAATTGGATATTGAAACTTGGAGACCATGTTCCATGCCTTTAATTTAAATTTTCTGAATTTACATATTCTAGTATAGGGGTCTTGAGCAAAATAGGTTAGTGGCCTCTTAGTAGAATTTAACTTAAGTTTGTACTTTCAAAAAATTACATTTTAATTTACTAAGAACTCTTTTTCAATTAGTGATTGTAATAATTTGAAAATGCAATTTCTTTTTGACTTATCAAGGGCTGGGGAGCCCAGTCGGTTAGGCATTCGCCTAGCATGCGAAAGGTCCCAGGTTTGGGTCCGGGCATCGCCAAAATAACTGCCGACCTATAAACGGCCCGTGCAGCCCAAAATGTCCGACGAATAATACCCCGTGTAGAGGGAGTGCACGTAAAATATACTTCAAAGTCCTAACTCTGCGTACGATGTCGCCCTTAACGGTTGCGTTGGGTGCCTACTCAGGTGTCGGCTCGTCACTTGATTATGGTTCTAAAATACGACGCCCGTCGCCAATAGCCCTTGTGTAGCTCTAGTACGACGATAATTCAAACTAAACTTTTTGACTTATCAGTAACTTGTATTTTTACACAACTATTTTTCTTGTTTCAAAGCTTTATTTCCTTTAGATAAGCTTGATTTCTTGCGCTCGAAAATGTTCCTTTTCTGGTTTAAAATTCTAAAATATTTATAACAAAATCTGTAACACAAAATTGTTTCCTAGCAGTAATATAATTTTATGGAAATAATTCGTAAATTGAGACTTTTATATAAGGCCATTCGCAGTGTAAAAACGTTTTTCTTTGTAAGAAGCTTTATAATCGTAATCTTTTTGTTTTGATTAAAAAACTAAACTCCTCGGCGCAACAGCCCATTACTGGGCCAAGGCCTGCTGTGCCCATTTCAGCTTTCTTGACCTAGGGCTCTGGGGTGCTAGGCATATGTCCACCCGGTAAGGTGGTCAGCCTCACGCGGAACCCCCAGTGTTTAGTTCCCAAGCATGCTTGGTACCCCAGAGCCCTAGGTAAATTTTGTAAAAAAAGGCCCTTAATAAATTTTGTTTTGATTAAGCTTTTAAATTTTTGTTTTACATAATATTCAAAGTCTCTTAAATAATAACAGAAAAAAAAATTCTAAGTTTTAAGGGTACCACTTTCAAATTTTTTTTTTAAATTTTGACATATTTACTATAAAATTGGTGTTTTATTAGTTCAACCTATATTTAAAAACAATATATGACAAAAAATATTTAAAAACTATTTTAACTTTTAAGTTATTTAAAAAAAAATTAAACTTTTTTTGAACTTTTTTAAAATGCTAAGGCTTTTTTAAATACAAATATTTTTACCCAATTTTTTTCCTCGTGTACTTTAAACTGTTTTACATAAGAATTGGTATCCAAATTTGATTTATCTTTGACAGTAGTTGTTTCATAAAAAATATTTATCTAGAAAATCCCAATTTTTTTTTTAGCATATTTGGAAAATTTCGACTTTAGTATTTTTTTTATAAAAAAAGTATTACTTTTGAAAATAATTTTGATATCAATTCTTAATGTCAACATATTTGACAGACTGCATACAAAATTCCTTAGACTTTTATAAATAATTTTTAAAAAAAAGCCTTAGCGTTTTGAAAACCTTGTCATCAAGGAAAAATGAACACAGAGAAAAACATGTTTAAAGTTTTAAATCGTTTGCATTTTTATCCTACCTTTCCGCATAAAAAGTGGAATAACTTTTTTTAAAAATATAGCTACACTTTTGAACCTTGGTAGACTTATTAAGAAGATTCCAAACTTTAATTTTAGCTAATAAACAAAAATTCGCAATTTTTGCCGTTTTTGAGGTAATTTTGGAGCTAATTTTTGGATATTTAAAAATCATAAATATTACTAAAAATACTGATATGCATGATCTTGATGTGTTTTTTAAAAAAAAAAATTTGGAATGTCAGAAGGCTTAAAATTTTATTAAGTTTTTAAATACATACTCATATATTTAATTTTGGTTAATTAAAGGCTTATTAATGTATTTATTCTCTGTTATTTACGCCCCTCTTTAATTATTAATTTCATTTTAGTGTTCAACCGAAAAAGGCTTTGTGCATAGCTTTGACTTAAAGAATACTGAAGCAGAACACAGTGTTAAAGCACATTCAGATGGAGTCACGAGTAAGTAGTCAAACTTGGTTACTACGACAAGTCGGTTATAACACCACAAACGTTTTGTCCCTTTAATTGGTTATAGACCTCAATTTTATATCTTGTTTTAATTAATTTACTCCTCGGTAATAACTCTGTTGGTGCCTGTAAGCTATTTTGGCGTATTACGTAGGTTGTTGGCGGCCGCCAAGTCGGTCAGCCCGATTATATAAGTTCAGCTTGCAACACCCACGTTCAGTGTCAGTTTAATGCCTTAGTTTCAATTTTAATCATCAATCATTCTAGGATCAAACTTTGATCCTAGAAATCGGCAGAGGAAAATTTGAAAGGCTCCGCCTCACAAAGCCATAAGGGCTTCAGTTAACTGGGGAATTTCTATCAATATGGATAACTTCTGCATAAATTAATAGTTGTAACTTGGCTTGTTGTGTTTGCATTAGTAGACCCGGCATGTTTGGTCATAAGTCTCGTCTTTCTCTTGTTTTCAATTGTTGTTTAGGTTATTGTTCATGTTAACTTTATACCTTTTTAATTGTTTAATGAATAATTGAGTTTTATACAGGCCACTAGTTTTTATTATCATGATCACATTTTGGTTAGGAATTAGCCAACAAACTCCACGAATACATGTTTATATGACACCCAAAATGCCTTTATAAAGTTTTTTTTTTAATTTCACTTTATAAATTATATATTTTTTTCACCAAATGCTGCAACTGAAATTTATTATTTTTAGTTCTAGTTTTGAAATACTTGCTCTGCCCTAACTGCTTTTTGGGTGTTTAGTAATGGGAAAAAAAAGACTTTGCATTCCAATAGAACAGGCCTCGGAACTAGTCTCTTTTTTAGCTATTAGTATCTATTTTTTCTAAGTGTCTCTAAAAGTATCTTTTTTCAGGGCAAAGTCTCTAAAGTCTCTTTTTTTCACCAGCACAGCTAACTTTCGCCGAGATTTCACAAGAACATTGTTGGCAAATTAGGAACTTTTTTCTCTTATGCAATTACATATCTTTCAATTTTCTAGCGCTGATGTTACGACTCAAAGCTGCGGGGTTGCAGCGTTTTGTTTGGTAATTTTCAACGGGTGCTCGTAATGACATCCGTGTCCAGCCATCGGGGGGTAAAATCTGGAAAGTCAGGAATTGTACTTGGTTTTTTTAGCCCTGGGAAAATCGGGAATTATGCTTGAATTTGTTGAAATTCTGGTGTGCGCGGGGAAACTTCGCCACTTTCTGCAAGTTTTGAATTATATAGATTTATGAAGATAAGATTTTTGTATCGTTTATTTTGAGGCGATCAGCCAATTTTTTTAAAAAAATTCCCCCATTGTAAATTTCAGATTTGCTGGTTTCAAGAGTTTTCTATTTTTCCGCAAATGTCCAATTCCTTCAAAGTTACAAGATTTGTCTTTTTCTCTTAAGATTTATAATTTTGAATTTTTAAAAGTTATTTGCTATATAGGTTTTTATGGTTCTCCGTTTGTTTGCTGATTTTCAAAGATTCTCGATTTTTCCGTATTTGCAGTTAGCCTAGATTTATTATTTGGGCGCAATTTAAGATTATGTGATATGCAAATTTTTTTGGTTTGTTTATTTTCAAGAGTTCAATTTTCCGATTTTTGAAGATGCACGATTTAAATATTGCTTATTTGTGATTTTGTCGTTTTTACTGATATTTGAGGATTTTTTTATTTGTCGATGTTCAAGGTTTCACGATTAAGCGATCTTCGAGTTTTGTTGTAATTTGTCTATTTGTAAGGATAAGTGATTTTTTGACTTCAAAGTTTTGAATTGCAGTACAAAACAACAAGTTTAAATACAAATTTTAATAATAAATATAAAAATTCAATCAAAATTTGAAGATGAATTTCGATTTGATTACACTAAGATGTCTTCAAATATGAGTTATCGGCCAGTACAATGCAATAATGCTTCCCGATTTGCTTATTTTGCTTCTTAGTAATTTTCATGAAATTCACCGATGAGGTCGCATTGCTTCATAATGATTGACAGTTTTTTGCCTATGCTGATCGGAAGAGCGTCTCATTACTTTTGTAACTCCGATTCAGGCCAAGTCGGACCAACCATAATATTTTCCGCTGATCAAGTGTTCGTCAGTTATGTGACCTTGTTAGGTATAACAAGAAGAGCTTGATTTTTTTCGCTTTTTAAACTTTTTGCCATTTTTTCTACTTCGGCTTATATTGTGGTTTTTGATTTTAGACAAGTTTAAGTCAAAAAAAATCTGAATATCGCCAAAATTCAAAAGTGTCCGGATTATTGAACATTATGGGTGTTTGGTTCTGAACTGTATTAGCCAATTTCCGAAAATTCGCTACATTACTGATGTTTAGTTTTACGTTTTATAAATTCATAGTTTATGGATTTTCAAGGAGTCGTTAATTGCAATTTCTGATGAAAGTTTTTTTTGCAAAACGCTGATTACTATAGTCTACTTTTAGTCTCTATTTTTTATTCGAAAGTATCTTTTGTCTACTTTTTTTAGAGCATTCCTAGTTCTGAGGCCTGATAGAACAATAAGCGATTCATTGGTTTCACTTCCACCCACAGAATTATTTATTAGGAATCATTCTTTATTTTACTGCTAGCTGTTAAAATGGCAGAAACGAACACTCTGCAAGTGGTGTTTATTACTAAAAGCACATAGGGTTAAAATGTATTCAATAGATGTATAACCTTGTTTAATAATATTACTTGTTTATAACGTCATAAACTTCACTTCGTCCCTTGAATGACGTTATGACCGGGTTATAATGTATTTAAATAAATTTTAAATATTGTAATTTGCGTCAACATAGTATTTAACTTTATCCACATGGTACAAAATGGTTTTGACAAGTGTTTGTATGTTACTTTTTTATACTATAGTTACAAAATTGTGCTTAAGGGGGAATAGGCGCGCTGGACCGGGGGTCTCCAAAGTAAAGTGCATCAGTGTTAATCCTATGGAGAAAAAAATATTTTCTCTGCCACATTTCTCCGGCTGTATTGAATATTTTTACAAGCAGATTTTTTTTATGTGATAAATGTAGCTTACTTACAGGTCCCGACCTTCCCACTTTTTGAAATGGGTTTGAATATTTTTTTTTTAATTTTCAATAAATAATTTTACACAAAATATTCGAAGCTATTTCAAAAAAGTGGGAAGATAGAGACCTGTAAGTTATCTACATTTATTATTTAAAAAAAAAAACCCGTTTGTAAAAATATTCAATACTGCCGGAGAAATGTGGCAGAGAAAATAAAATTTTTATATATTTCAATAAATTTTTTCCCATTGGATTAACACTGAGGCACTTGAGATGGAGACCCGCGGTCCAGCGCGCCTATTCCCCCTTAAGAAAACTACTTTAAATTCATAATAGTCATCTTCTCATAATGGTATAAATTCATAATAATCATCTCACCCCTTCTACCTTTCATTAAATAAGCCCGTCCTGCGTGACGGTAGCGCCCTCTGTGTTGTATGTGATGTAATACTAAAAATGTTCTTGTAATGAAATGATGTGATTGTAACTGTGTCGTCTTTGCTAAATGTTATTCAACTTATAATAAAAAGATGTTTGCTGCTACTACTCTGCTAATAATCACTGGATCGATCCCTTACCTCTCCGATAATAGGCATCAATGTCCATTGAAAGATGCTTTAATTGGGTTTTATTGTGTAAGAATCTTGGTCCGACATAGGATAATTATTCATTAAGTTAAATTGTATTATATTGTATTATTTTTGGTATTATATTTTCACTAGGTCTTGATATGTGTAGTCAGCATCCCAACGTCTTACTTACTGCAAGCATGGACAAGACACTTAAGCTGTGGGACATTACAAATGGGTTCAAACTTATTCATTCACAGAAATTAAAAGTGGTAAGTATTTGGGATTCCTGTATTTAATTATTCTTTTGTTGCTTAAATTTATTATCACCAGGATTGTTTGGACATTGTATTTTTGTTACTAGATTTGTTTTATAGTTTTACTTTTAAAGTATTTGTGGGCATATAATCTTTTATCCATGGACACATCATCATCACTAGTGTTTAATTGGCTTGTTTCACGGGACACCATTTCTGCTTTCAGTCCTGGATTAGGGCTGGGGAGCCCAGACGGTTAGGCATTCGCCTTGCATGCGGAAGGTCCCAGGTTCGGGTCCGGGCATCGCCAAAATAACTGCCGATCTATAAACGGCCCGTGCAGCCAAAAATGTCCGACGAATAATGCCCCGTGTTGAGGGAGTGCACGTTACATATCCTTCAAAGTACTAACGCTCCGTACAATGTCGCCCTCAACGGTTGCGTTGGGTGCCTAATCAGGTGTCGGCTCGTCACCTGACTGGTTCTAAATTACGCCGCCTGTCACCAATAGCCCTCATGCGACGAATATTCAAACTAAACAAACTTTAAAATATTTTTTTTTAATTATTTTTTTTAAAAAAAACTTACAACTCCCCCCCCCCCCCCCCATAAATAACACTACACCTAATACTTATTTCTTTAATATGTTCAAAGGGGTAAAAACGAATGTTTCCAAGAAAAGTTTTTCACATGATTTATTTGCTTAGCAATTAACTAAATGCAATCGAAAAATTTCATCTATGTTTACCGATACAAATAATAATTACAGTAATAAAAATATTCAACATCACAATATCAAAAGAAAACTAAATATTTCTCCAAAATTTCTTTTGGCGTCTCCCATAACTCTACAGACATGAGTAAGTTATAAAAAATGTTTTGAACAAGTTAAAATTATTTTTACTAATTTTAAGTGACAAGAATAACTTTGTGTAATAACTAAGTGTTGAATAACTTTTTACGTCAGACACTATGTCCCGTAATATGTTCATGGATCTTTGTCATATGTTTCCAGGATCTTTTATCTTCAAACTATTTGATTTAATTTTAAGGAAATGTTATTAAAACAATATTTTAAAGTTTAATTTCTCTTCTTATATCTTAATATTAAATGTGAGAAATGGGGAGATTAAGTAAAACTGAACCTTAAAAATAAATTACGATTCAAAACTTAAGGTGGATGTTATTTAGTTATTGAAAAATGATTATTATATTGACTTTCCATTTTTCATAATTGTTTATTTAAATTTCCTATTTCCAGGATCTTTTCTCACATCTACAAATAAAAAAACACTAAAAAAAACCCCAATTTTTAACTAATTTGATATACGAGGGCTGTTTTTTTTCAACCTCCGATGGGCTGTAACAAAAAGATGGGTCAAAATACAAAAAATATTTTTTTACCTAAAGTAATGTACAATACTGCTTATTTCTCCACATAATCATCTTGGCGATTAAGGCATTTGTTATACCTGTAAACAAGCTTTGAAATACCCGATTCATAAATTGTAGCCGCCAATGATTGGGAAGGAGTTGTGATGGTTTCGTTTAAAAAAGTTACTTTGGAAACTTTACGTCAATTTTTTTCTGTCCTCCAAGCCACTGCTATCCATAATTCACTTATGGTGAACCTTTGAGTTTCCCTAAACACTTGGTCAAATCGCTGAACAATACCGTCTGTAGCGACAGACTTGCTTCCTTGGTCCCCTTCTTCATGAACATCAGTTTTGTTTAGGGAAACTCGAAGGTTTACCATAAGTGAATTATTGATAAGCATAGTGGCTTGGATTGTAGCGCTTCCAAGTCGACGTGGAGCTCAAAGAAACCGTCACAACTCCCTTCAAATCATTGGTGGCTACATTTTATGAAGAGGGTATTTCAAAGCTTGTTTACAGATATGACAAATGCTTTAATCGTCAAGGTGATTATATGGAAAAAAAAGCAGTATTGTACTTTAGTTTTGGTAAAAAAATATTTTTTGTATCTTTTTGTCTTTTTGTTACAGCCCATCGGAGGTTGAAAAAAAAAACAGCCCTCGTAAAATTATATTATCTTTCTGTAACATTATTTAAACTTCTTTCCCCATCTGAATATTTATAGGGTTCTATATATACTGCCAAGTTTGCTCCAGATTCTGAATTGCCTGTCGCGGTTGGCGGGAATAACTCTTCTAACCATTTGAAGATTATTGACCTTGCTAAAATTTTAGGTAAATTTTCATTGTGTAATAGTAAAACATAAATCCTTTGTAATGAAACATTAAAATGTGCATAATTTTTTTTTGCCAAACCTACTTTTCTCTGAAATATCAATTTACCATAAGTGGTTATCGCTGATGCTAGCTAGACTTGGATAGCCAATGTCCCACTTCTGAATTGTAGTCGTAAGGCAAACATAAATCCTTCAAAACTTAACATTAAAATATTAATGGTTTATTTCATAAACGAGGCCCAGTGGCTTAGTGGTAGTGCTTCGCATTGCCACGGCACAGGTCCGGGGATCGAATCCCGGATTGGGCGAGGTTGACCCATCCTTTCATCCCTTGAGTGGGTCGATAAAATGGGTACCAAGCATGCTTGGGAACTAAACACTGGGGGTTCCACGTGAGGCTGACCATCTTACCGGGACATATGCCTAGCACCCTAGAGCCCTAGGTCACGAAAGCTGAAATGGGCACGGCAGGCCTTGGCCCAGTAATGGGCTGTTGCGCCGAGGAGTTTAGTAGAATTTTAAAACATCTGAATACTAATGACGAATTATGCCATTATTGCTTAAAACTATTGTGTATCGTAGCTATACTATGGTTCTTAGTTGCTGCAACGGCTGGTTGGAGAAATGTTTCACCGTATTTTTAAGTATTCGTATGAACCATTTTTTAACTCTGCTTCCAACATATCAAAAATGGTTTCGGAATACCGAATTATGGTGAAATATTTCACCACACAGCTGTTGCAGCTACTAGGAACCATTATTTTTGGTGAAAACAACATAAACGACGAGGAGTTTAGTTACAGTTTATTTCATAAACTCACTTTATTTTACCAAAAGTCTTAATCTCAAACTGCATTCTTATGGATTATATTGTGTTATAAACCCTCTGGGAGATACAAACTTATATAGACCGATCACCTTGACTATTAGGTTTTCCAACAATGCATAACCTCAAAAAAAATTAAGTAATTATTTGTTCTGAATATATCATTTAACTAAATTATTACTAGTTTTGATTTATTATATATTTTCAAAGGCTATGCTTTAAAAAAATGTTTTCTAAATTAATATTTGGTAATCCGCATACAATATAGTTGGGTAATGGCATTAATTTGATTTTTGCTCATAAATTAAAAGCATATGGAAACATTTTATATTTGATCAAAAATGCCATTAAAATAATTAATAAATATTTTTAAAGGTTAAAATCTGTGCTGTGTATCCTATGTGATAAATAGCTTATTTTCCGAGACAAAAATGTTTTCTGCGCTTGTGAACTTTACATTATCTTTTTGCAGGCACTTCAACAACAGAAACTAAAGAATCCTCACAGAGTTTCAAAACCAAACTGAAACCTGCCAAAAAAGCAAAAACCGAAGATCCCAGACCCCCAAAGAAGGTTAAACTAGAAAAACCAAGCACAAGTCATAATGTAAACTTTAATGGTCCTTCAAGCAAAACATTTCAGGACAAACAAAGTGCTCCTCAACAAAGTGTAAAAAGGATTCATAAAAAATATACGTAACAATCTCTTTATAAACTTATTTCCATTCCAGAGTACATATCAAAGCAATGTGATCCGACGGGAAAACTTTACTTGGTAGGGCTTTATGTTGAGTCACTTGCTCGTGTGTTGGAAGAGGAACTACTTCAACGACATCAAAATTGGATGTGTCGTAGAATAGGTAGTCTAAGCATCCGTTGAAACCTTCAGTGTAGTTTGTGTACTCTGGTCTGCCGCATGCTGTATCTAAATTCATCGAGTGTTGGAAAGGCATGCCTGGAACTATTTCTTCAGGGTCTGTAATATAAATAAATTGACATTTGTAAATAGCTATTGAATTTGAATACAGGTTTAGTAGCATTTCAAATAGTTACTGAATTAACGAACAGTAAAAGTTGGGGAATTTCTTTTATGTTAATCATTGGAAATACATAGAAGCAGAGTGTTAGCTTAAAACCGATAACTCTTTTTCAGTTTGTGTTGCAAATTTATACAAGAATTGTGTTTTGTAATAATATCATTATAAACTTTTTTTAGACACAAAGTTCAAAATTTAAAACAAGTGTTTTTCACATTGTTTCATTTGAGATATTTTGTAGTTCCACTTGCAATTTTAACCGATACAATAATGGTTCTTAGGCATTTTACGTTTTGGTTAAAAAAACGTCACTTTAGACACAGGTGAAGGTTATAAATGATAAATAATATTTGTGGGAAAATATACGATTTCCAAGTGTGTGTTATTCACAAGTTCAGGATCAAACAGTTTATCATAAATTTAAACACTTTAATCAATTTCAATTCGGTAGTACAATTTAAAACACAAGTACAGCATTTTTTAGTAAATAAAAATCTAAAAATTAAATTTGTATTAAAACCAATATTTTGACATATTTTTGTTGCATATGATATCATTTGAGACTAAAATTATATAGATATTAACAATGCTACATTAAAAAAAAACAACTTTGGGTTATTTAATAAATTTAAATTTAATTAAAATTCTTAATCTATTTGATTAAATGGTAGGTACATACGACTAAGCCAATCTATGCAATCCTCTGCCAGTTTTCCTTGTGTGACCAAAACATCAATTCCACATCCTGGACTACTGTTGAAATCGCCACTGAATATTAAACTTGTAGTGTAATTGGGATCCTGCATAAAATGGTTTCAATGTTAATTATAAATAACAGTCCCTGGACAAATTATTAGACGCACTGCAAGATTTCATGTATCAATCCATGATGAACAAAATACCTTTAGAAGGACATTTGTGTTCCTAAACTTAAGCTATTGAATAGAAAATACTAGCTGCTATACTTAATACATATATCGACATCTTTTTTAATGATATGGCATTCTTTGGTATGTTTTCATTACTAAAAAAATACAGTGCGTCTAATAATTTGTCCAGGGACTGTATATTGATAGGAACATACTAAATAACTACTTTTACTTTAGCCATACTATTTTTAGCCTACTTTTCTTTTTTAATTCGAAAGAATTAAAAAAATGAAAAAGTAGGTATTGACATGCGGTCGATGTCCGTCTGTCTGTCCGTACCCCCTTCCAAAATCGGTTCTATCCATCGGATCTTAAAAAAAATTTTGTTAGAAAGCTATGACCTCAGATACCCAACTTTCATACTTTTTGTCCGTCTGTCTGTACGTCCGGACGGACATAAATCTACTATCTGTCGGCGAATTTCCCATTGAATTAGCATTGAAATTCAATTTTGAGTCATTTAAATCACTGTTGCCAAATCAACAATGGCATGAGAAACTTTATTTATTTAAACATATTTGAAGCAAAATAATATGTTCATGAATCAGTTTGGAATGACGTCATAAAATGTAGCACAATATGATTCTTTGATTATTCATTATTTATCTACCAAGAAAGCGGCAAGGCATACTTTTGCATGCAATTATGCTTAGTTTTAATTTACATTTCTTATTTTTTAATGCAGTTCGGAGTAGTTTCATTACTTTTGTTATTAATAAATATTTAATTATTCTTTGAACTACAAATAAATCACGAGCAAATGATAAATAATATTTATTTAATTTGCGAAAGAATATTAAGGAAAATAGTTGATTTGGCTTTTAGAAGTTTAAATTATAGCTGGGTGCTGTGTTTCGATTTTTTTCTAATGTGTATAAATCTAGTGTAGAAACGGCTGTTGATGATATTTACTTTAGGAACCTAGTTTTTTTCCCGATTAGAACTTCAGTAAGTATTTAAGTAACAGGAAAGTAGGCTATTTTAGTTCTTTATGAACTTCTTGTTTATTTTAGAAAATACATACTACAGATTTAAAAAAATCCATTTAAAGTTGCGGAGAAAAAGGTAAATTAAACACCATAATAAAATCTCATAGACATTAAAAAGACATAAAATCATTTAAAACTTCAAACACATGTAGCTTTAACCCTTTCAGTCCCAATGAAATTTTGGAATCATTTTAGAAAAAAAATTCTGATCATCTATAGCCATTTATGATATCAAAAAGCACATGATTCGATTCTTCAAACACTTTTCTATTAGAAAATATTTTTTATTAATCCCAATAGATGTCAGCCCTATTATTTTTTTTAAATTATGATCAGAAACATGATGCCAAATGGCATCACTGGGACTGAAAGGGTTAAAAACTTCAAAAGACATTAAAAATATCCATATAATTGTTAAAATTTATATAAATGCAAATTTTTAATGAATAAATGCTGTTTAACCAAGATTTTAGATTTTTTTTTTTACCTTTTCCTTATATTGTTTGAGAATGTTTTCTAAATAGAGTACACAAGATGCTCCTTGAATTACCCTAATGTTATCAGCCAGAGGATGGAAATACAAATGTGTATTTGCTACCAAAACTCTTCTATGAGGAACTTCTAAACTTTCTAAAAGTACTGCCTAGAATAAAATGAAAAGTTTATCATAAACATATGGAAAAGATACCATAATATGATGACTTGAATTGCAAAACTTATTGTTATTAAGTTACCCTATAATTCTGTAATGTACACTGCTCAAAAGAATTAGGGGAGCACTTTGCGTACTTTTGTTAACCCTTTCAGTTCCAACTTTTTATTCTAAAAATCTAAAATTTGTGAAATAGATTCATTATGCATTCAGAATAAAATGATAAAAACCAGGGGGGAAAATCCTAAATTTTTATCTAAAATTTAACGGGGGAAAAAATCGGAGCATAACTTTTGAATAAATTGTAACAATATTTTTTTCAAGACTTTATTTGTTTAAAAAAAGTTATAATCAATGTTTAAACATCCAAAAATGTAAGCGTGAAGAATTTAGGGTCAATTTATTTCACAAAATATTTTGGGAGATAATTTTAGTTGACCATGTATTTTATATTTACATTTAATTAAAACAAACATTATTTAAATCTTCAAAAAACACAATTCTTCCTCCTAACGATAAATAAGTGCGATTTCAACTTAGTGAGAAAAAAATCGCAAGCTGATGATTAAAAATGGAATCATTGGAGTTGAAAAGGTGTAAACCATGCATTCCCCTAATTCTTTTGAGCAGTGTATTTAAAAAAAATGTCTTACCTCACTATAGTCCGTCTGATTGCAATGCAAGCTTCAAAAGCACTTTCTCCCCCTACTGTAGTTTTCCAGGAAACAGTGTAAGCATCCATCTAGTCCAAAACATACCTTGTTTATGGCTGAGGTTAATTGCAATAGGGTACTTGACTAAAAAAAAATTATTGGCTTAAAATATTCTTCTGCCAAAAATATGAGACCCGTATTTTTTCTTTTTTTCCAAATACCCCATAAAAAGGGGAAAAAATGAATTTTAAAATTAAGACGGAAAAACCACTCTGGAAAACGCTTTGTGGCTGTCACGTGGTATCTATGATGTCACTATAAACAAACTTTGAAACACCATTTTGAAATCTACTTTAAGCAAATGTTAACTATCCGCTTCTGTAAAACCTCCACCCATTACCTATATAATTCTTATTGTAATAGTAAGTTAGATTAAAACCAGTTTAATTACAAACAAAAAAACATGACACCAGTTTGTTTATACATACTTGTGATGTCAGCCAAATTGACGTATTTGGGATCACATGACGTACCGATGAAAAAAAAGCCATTTGAAAATAATTTTTATTAATTATTTAAAGATTTATCTTGCAAAAAAATATATACGTTTGTTATATTTGGGTTCAAACTATAATTTAATTAATATTGGAAGGTATTTTAGCGATACTGTCAAGTACCCTATTGCTGTCCAAACCAAAGTAAGTCCTGGAAAACAACAAGTGGGTAGGGGAAGGAAGTGCTTTTGAAGCTTGTGTTGTTCTATAAGTCGGTAGAAGCTTCCAAAACAGAGAAAAACAAATTGGTAAATTTTCTGCCTAGTATAGAAGTGATTTAAAGAATCTAAATTCATTGTAAATTGTAGGAAAACTTTAAAGGAAAATTAGAAAAATACATGAAGATCACTTAAAAAGGGAATTTAAAATTATAAGACTTAAAATAGTTATTCTTAAGTGAAAAATGAAATGTTCAAGGAATTTTTTTCTATGAAATGATACATGTTAAAAGCAGATTTAAACTATACTATTAGGATTTTTAAGTAATATTTTTACACTAATAAAAAAAAAATATCACAATGTGAAATAATTATTTAACACTATATACTTTCGAGTTTATTTGTGTAAAAGTACTACACTTAAAAATCCTAATAACATTAGTTTTGCTTTTAGCTTCCACACTACGTTTATAACATAAAAAGTGGAAGTTATTATAATCGTTCAGTCCGTCTGTCTGTCCGTCACCCACTTTCATAGCCCGAACTACAAATGCTACGGACAAGTGTGATACGTCACGAAAAATTCAGTGTATCGAAATTAGAATACATTGAAAAATTCCGAAAAGAATTTGAATCTTGCCATTCGCAACAGTCGCTCGAGAAATGTTAATTCTTTTAGACAATAAATTAAAATAAATTTATTTTTGCAACATCGATCAGTTTGAAATGACATCTACGATATTCTTTGTACGTTGAGATGAAATGTTTTCATTCTATTTAAAAGCGAGGAATATTACATATTTATTCTTTGAAATATAAATTAATTTTTGCAAACGATAAGTAATAATTATTGAATTTTCGAAATAAAATCAATAAAACTAACCAAATGTAGCATGTAAATGTTTAATATAGAATATTAATGCTGTGTTTGTCTCCTGTTTACCTGTTAAACACAACTATTGTGTGGTAGCGGGTTAAGTGACAGCTTTCTGTTACAAACCTACTTGTTTAATATTTGCCATGGGTATTTTTTTACTTCATGCTTCGCAGTCTTGTCCCCTATTTTTAGCTGGGGGAAATTTTATCAGTGAACGACGACAAATTAAGCAGAGAACAGTATTTGGGATTACTTTTTTGCTTTTACTTCAAATTTTACTAAATAAATAGTTAAATGTCTGTCACTATAAAAGAGTTATCTAATTAAACTAAAATTACTAAAACTTCTTCCTTAAAAAGAAACTAAAAAAATTCTAACAATGTATAATAAGTTTTTTATAACAAAATATTTCAAACACGTACCTGAAGGGCAGTTGTCCTACTCATAAACTTTTCCTTTAACTTTTCATTTTCTTCCAGCTTGGAGAGTATGGGTTTCAAAACAGGATCGTTGGACACAGCTTCACTTAAAATTATGGCATGGGTTTCAATTAACCTGAGAAAAAGTTTTGAATTAATATTGGCAATTTGCAAGTAGTGGTTGGTTGGTAGACATATATATTCAGGTTTGCGTGCTTGGTCAGAGACACGCTTATAAACCTTTGTCCAGTAAGACACAATACACACACATAAGTGGATCCATCTAATTTTTAGAGACAGAGGCCAACTAGAGGATCCCCAGAATTGGCTTGTCTTCCCCAGAGGTATTGATTTGGTATGGGAACTTGGAGGACTTTGTGACCACGACGGATTTAATGTGCACCAGTCACCATTAGCGTACACGGGGGTCTTCGGAAGGCAGCGGGACTCGAACTCGCAACCTTAGGGATGCCAGTCAAAGGCCTTACCGACCAGACTATCCCGGCCTCAAAAAGTGTGTAAAGTAGTGGTGTAAAGGTTCGTGCATTTATAAATTGGAGTAAATGCCTGGGCTTTGATGAATTTGACAAAAAATATCAATATTTCGTGGAATCAAAACTTACAAATACAAAAAAATTGTCAAATTTATAATGGGGTTGTTTCACGGAGGATCTGGCAATAGCTCTGCGGTTTTGTTTTCATGTCTCTCGAATTACTGTTGTTTTGGTATTCGGGAGTGAGTTTTCGAAGAGAATATTTTAGTTGTTATTTTTTTTAAATTCCAACTTCTTTCAATGCAAGTTTTCCTTGATAAACGATTAAATCAACCAACAGCACGGCAAGAAGTTGTAATTTTTAAAAAATAACAACTAAAATAACTTATTCGTAGAAAACTCAATTTCGAATATCAATAAAAGTAATTCGAGAGACATGAAAACAAAACCGCAGAGCTATTGCCAGATTCTCCATGAAACAACTCCATTTAGAAGGTTAACCTCATTAATAAAATCCTATACAATCTTTATGTACCTCTTTTATTCTAGTGAAATGGAATAAGTTCGTTTTTAATATTTTTTTTCGGCAACTCCCTTCCCTTTTAACCCTTTTTTTTTAATTCCAAAAGCCTGAAATTTGTGAAATAGACTCATTATGCCTCCACAATGAAATGGTGAAAAGCAGAGAAAAAAATTCTTAATTTTTTAGCTAAAATTTAAAGGGAAAAAAATTTGAAATCGTAATTTTTTAGAATAAATTGTAACAATTTTTCAAAACTTTATTTCTGGAAAAAAGTTAAAATTAAATTTTTAAACATTTAAAAATGTGAGTAAGAAGGATTTACGGCCAATTTATTTAATAGAATTGTTTTAGTGTGAATTTCACATTTTCATTTAACTGCAACAAACATAATTTCATTCTTCAAAAGATATGATTCTTTCATCTAACAATGTAAAAGGAAAATATAAATTTATCGAAAAATGTAAAGAGAATTTAATAAAATTTATTTCAAATAATGTGTGAGTTTAACTTTGTGAGAAAAAAAATCGCAAGTTTGATAGTTCCAAATGGAATCATTGGGAGTGAAAGGGTTAAATTAAAAAATATCCCAAATAGATCCTCTTTTCCAACATATTGCAAAAATGCTTATAGAATTTACACAAACTAACACTTAGTATAGCAATTACTGGGCGATGACAAAATCCTGAACAAAACTAGTCACAAAAACAAATGAAAAAACAATCCAATGAAAACAAAAGGAGGATCAGATTTACTGTATGGTCCCCCTTGGCGCGATGTTTTCGGATTTGGCGATAAATAATTTTTTCTGGCAACCTGTCTGACTTCGACTGAAGATTCGAATTCTATGACTTCGCACCGATGCATTTTCCGGCAACTCTATCGGACCGTTGGTTGAGTTTTCATAAAAAATATTACCATACGATCTTTTCTTTGATTCATGGTTTTTAAAAAAAGTCGCCAAAATACGAACTTTTGGCGCGATTTTGGAAAGTTCGCCAAGGGGGACTGTACAGTAAATCTCTACCCAAAAGGAAAAATTAAAAAAGACCATAACTATATATTCAGACATATTTTTACATAATTTTCAGAGACAACAAAATCAGCCTTTTATGAACGTATTCTTGGAAATTTTCCGATCGTTAAGGGGTTTAACAAGAAATTACTTTACTTAAACTTTGAAGTTCTGTAGAAACAGGACAATCCCTCGATCACCTGTCCCCCTTTCTCGCTGTAATGCCCTTCTAGTCCTGTAGAGGTCAGCACTGGAACTAGATCATTGTGGAACACTTTGCGATCCACTTCTTGCAGACAGATGATGTCGCCATTGTAACCTGGAAAATAATTTTTTTGTGTGGTTATTATTACTTTTCAGAATCAAAAACAAAACAAGTACAATATAGAACAATCTGGTGACTGTTGTAATCCCATGCGAGTGAATACAAAATAACCAAGACACATTAAAAATAATAATACAAGATGTACATGACAGTAAAATAAAGGCAAATACGTAGGTGCTATCTAAAAAATAAAATTCCAAAAATTAAATCAAATTTCTGCCGAGAATGGGTACTTTTTAAAAAAACTGTTTTATAGTATAATTCAGCGGTTCCCAACCTGGGGGCGATCGCCCCCCAGTGGGCGATTTGTGTTATCAAGGGGGCAAAAAAATACTTGAGGGGCGATGAGTATTCAAAGAGGGAAAATTGAAATAATGTTGTACCTTTGTACAGTAAAACCATTCTCCAACCATAACCAAACCAGCCAATTTTTACTTTAAACTCCCTTCAATTTTCTAGAAACCAGTAAAAATATCTTAGTTAGTTATTTCACTTTTGTTCTTTAAAAATATGTGTTTTATGTTTTTTCTATTTTATTTAAAGGTGACCAGATAAAGCTTCTTTGGTTGTTTTTATAAACGGTAGTAAGTGTTATAAAACTGTTATATAGTTACACTTTAACTGAAATTATGATTAGACATAACATGAAAATTAAAAGGGGGCGATGGATGTTAATCAACCTAAAATACGAGGCGATGGTCCAGAAAAGGTTGGGAACCACTGGTATAATTTCACAGGGAGATTATTTTATTGTTTGGGAGTTAAATAGGTTCTTATTGGCTCTGAGTACATAATATTCTGATAGTTTGCTGACCATAGGGGAGGGGGATCCATTGTCATAAAATGAAAGTTTACATACTATGCAAGTCATTGTCATTAAGAGCACTCCTGTGCAACGTCGGCTTTATAAAAGCTAGTTTACCTATAATTTCTTTTAAATAAAGCTGTTTTCGATAATCAAGTTCCAATGCTTCCAGGGGACAATAAGGAAATAAATCGTTTCGAGCAGCTTCAGAGTCAGCGTAGCAGTCAGCCAAAATATTATAGGAAATACAACGAACTCTGAAAAACAAACAAAATCCCAATTTAGTCATTTGTAGTAACTAAACAAGCTAATAGTACAAAACTGTCATGAGCTTTCATGAGATTTGGTACTAGTACTTAAAGTACTAAATCTTGTTTATTAAGAGTTTTATTTCTTTCTCCATCTAAATGTTAAAGTATATGTATAAAAATTATCTTTCAAAATGATTTTCTTCTTTAAATGAAACATAAAAACAATAATTTAGCACAAATTGAATTTAAATTAAAAAGAATGGAAAAGATTGTTCTA
The DNA here is from genome assembly GCA_019343175.1 of Oedothorax gibbosus. Lineage (NCBI taxonomy): Eukaryota > Metazoa > Arthropoda > Arachnida > Araneae > Linyphiidae > Oedothorax > Oedothorax gibbosus. The sequence continues at coordinate 121,872 of JAFNEN010000847.1, read as the reverse complement.
AGTCCATGCTCATTAATCTAAAGACTTCTTTTGTGTACACACACTGATGGTTTTAGTTAATTTTTATACTCAAACCAAACGATACAATGTAAGTACAAAGTGACTACAAAGAAAAGGATTAAAAGCCAACCAACGCTCTCTTGGTGTCTTTTTTACCTCCATAACTCTGAATATATTTTAACCAGCTGAAATTATTTTCTAATTTGAGAAATTTTTGTTTGTCAGGCAAAATTTTGAGCAATCTCTTATGTCTGAAACTGTGGAATTGCCTCCTCATACAATACTTAATTTCTCAAACCAGCTAAAAATATTTTCACTTTGTGAAACTTTTAGTCTGTCGGGCAATATTTTGAGCAAACTTTTACATCGGTAGAGATTTTCTATACGGTCCCCCTTGTCGAACTTTCCAAAATCGCGCCAAAAGTCCGTATTTTGGCGACTTTAAAAAAAAAAAAAAACACGATTCAAATAAGATCGTATGGGAATATTTCTTATGAAAACTCAACCAACGGTCCGATAGGGTTGCCGGAAAACGTCATCGGTGCAAAGTCATAGAATTTGAATCTTCAGTCGAAGTCAGACAGGTTGCCAGAAAAAATTATTTATCGCCAAATCCAAAAAACATTGCACCAAGGGGGACCGTACAGTAAATCTGATCCTTTTACATCTGAATCTGCCGATATGCCCTTTCATACAATATTTTCCCCAGAACACATACTTTCCATTTCCAGTCCTTTCCTTAGTGAACTTGTGTCTGTCTTCAAAGGGACATTTGGAGGGGCCGGCTTCGACTGGATTACACGATGCGGCTGTTACTTCGAGACCGATTTTCTCTCCGCACTTCGGAAGGCAGCTCACTCTCAAACGGCAACCCAAGTCGGACTCTGCTGTAATATAGAAGAAACTATCAGAAAGATAGACTAAGTTCTCGTTTCCTATTTTGTGGACGTTCCATCGACTCAAGTCCTTTGCATCTGCTTCGGATATGGATCTGTACCAGGAGAAACTGCACTGTTCTTCGGAACAGTACTCGAGCTCGACCTTGGGGTAGACTGGGAAGCCGGCCATTATGCTTTTGGGCAAACTGAGAGCAAGCACAGTGGGTGGGTTGAGGGTGACTTCGTAGGCAGACTCGTTGACGTTGAGTTGAGTATTTTCTGTCCACGCTTCGACATTTTTCACTTCTCCGTTTACCTCTTTCCCGTTTTTAAGGAGGGAAATGAACAGTTGGATCTCAGCAGGGGTTGTGTTGTTTTCGTCTGGGGCGGATTTTTTCTTTTTCTTCTGGTATTTCTTGGTCAACACATCTTGCATTTTGAGTTTCATGCGGGAGATGGTGGTGTCGAGTTTCTCTTCTTTGGGACGCATGAAAACGAAGTTTTTTTCTTTCTCGCCGTATGTGAAGCAAATTTTCAGTTTTTCTTCGGCATCGACGTGTCTCACGAATACTTTCGGTAATTGGGACATTTTTCGCGATCTGTGAAACAAGACTTGGGAAATAATTGTGCGCTGGAAATAATTTGACTGCAAAAACAGTCTCATACCTATCGAATGCGTTATGTTTATCTAGTTCAAATTTTCAGGTGATAAAAGGATATGAAAAAATCTATTGCAACTTTCATACGATTGATTATCTGTTAACAATCACTTCTACATTGGTATATTTGAACAACGAATAACGAAACAAAAAATTGCACAACGTTGTATTTATTTAATTCGGAAGAAAAAACAACTAACAACTACCACTATTTCCCCCTGTTTTAAGTGTTTCAACGCAACTAAATATTGTTTTGTAATTTGAATGCTAGATAAAAATAGACCCGATATTTTATTTTACATAAAGTTTTAAGTAGTTCTTTTTACTAAAAGTTATCAGATTTTCATACAAAATATTCACCTATTCGTTGTCATTTAAATTTTATTACCCTCATCTATACACAAAGCCCCTTATAGTTTTTTCAACTAATTTGTAATTTAATATTAGCAACATACATTCAAAACGCTGAAGTGTTAGATTTGGCAAGAAAACTCTTATTTGGCATAAATAAGTGTTTAAATTAAAATCTAAAAATTTGACAAGATAAATAAAAATACATAATTTGATTGTTTTTTTAATGAATACATTACATGAAAACTTAAAATTTGATAGTATCTGAACTAAAAAGTTGTAAGACAGAAAAGAGTCGTTGTTTTATCTTTATTTGGCGAGAATCGGCAACCCTAGTTAAAATTTTATATTTATTCTCCTCTCAAATTAATTCGAGTGCGTGCTTTGTTTATGTTGTGGTTACCAACATGACTTAAAAAAGTATTGCGTATTAAAATTAAAAGCCTAAATTATAAAAAAAATCGACACTTTTGCACTGTATTTCCGTTGAGAATATTCGCCTTTTCTCTGCAAAGAATGGAATATATCATGCCTAATTAAACGTAAACTTTATCCTCAGTTCGCCATGGCCTTTGAAAGTAAATATTTGTCAGTGGAACAATATCTTCGACGGCTTTCTGGGCTGGATAAGGAGGTTCTTTTAGTTGACCACAATTATGTGAAAGCTTGGAATGCGCACCCAGATTCGCATAGAACGAAACCAGCACATTTGCTCTTTATGAAAGGATTGCAACGGTATCCGCTTTCCGATGTTAAGTGAGTGTATTTTTAATTTAATTTTTAACAACCCACAAATTTGTAATTTAATCATTAAACAAACGATGGACTACCTAGTATTTCTAAAAGTTTTGGTTTTAAGAATTGGTTGGGGAAGAAAGCAGAATATTTAAATATGTTCTTATTAAATGTTCCTTTCTGTGAAATTCAATTTGAGCTAGGATCGTTTGGCAGATATTGCAAAATAGTGCTTAAGTCAGTGAACCTAAATTGGTTTAAACTGGAATAGGATATCCCAGGGCTTGAAAAAAAATTAGAAATTTTACCGGTTAGGCAATTCGCCTAGCATGCAGAAGGTCCCAGGTTCGGTTCACTTGAATCTATGCACAAATCAATCTTTGTGTAGCAGTTAATTTTGTTTAGCAGTATAGCTTAACAATACATTGGTAATTTTTTTATCAATCACGACATGACAAATTTAAATTATATTATAGTATACTACTAAATGTACTTGTAATTTTTTAAAAAACACTTTAAAATAAATACTACATTTACTTTTATTTACGGTGTTGGATCATCTTCAGATTTGTCTATGAACATGTTTTTTCTGTTCATTTGGTGTATTAAAATCAAGTTTTGGGTTGTTTGAAACACCCAACTTTTGGTCTTTCAATACATATCCTTATTAACATGGTTCGTATATGAAGGGGGAAAACAACTTAATTGCATAGGAATCTGAAGAAGGAATTGATAAAATTTTTAGATTAGAGGGCCAGGATCAGATTTACTGTACTGTCCCCCTTGGCGCGATTTTTCGGATTTGGCGATAAATAATTTTTTCTGGCAACCTGTCTGACTTCAACTGAAGATTCTATTCGAATTCTATGACTTCGCACCGATGACGTTTTCCGGCAACCCTATCGGACCGTTGGTTGAGTATTCATAAGAAATATTCCTATACGATATTTTCTTTGAATGTTTTTTTTTTAAAAGTCGCCAAAAGGCGGACTTTTGGCGCGATTTTGGAAAGTTTGCCAAGGGGGACCGTACAGTAAATCTCTACCGAGGGCCATTTTAGAAGTGAGGCACTAGACGCTTGTAAGGTAACAGAAATTTTAAATATATCCCGAACAGTAACGAGGAAATGGCCTTCTATGAGGATGTCGGATTGGAGAAATTCGTTGTCCTCGGGGAATTTTGCAGAGGACGGGTGGGTTTTCGAGCCCTGGGACATTTTGCATTTTCTCTGAAATGTGCACTTGGGGAGAAAAAAAATTGGAGTAAACTCTGCTATGTTATAAATATTATGAAACAGCTATGGTATAATGGCCGGTCTCAATTTGTGTTACGTTGACAAGCAACGAAAATGTCCAAATGTGGCAAATATTCCACTTCATATTTCATGCAACTTGATAGGTATAGCAACCCTACGTTACATTTTGTAGCTCGCCAATGAACTGACCGGCCACTTTATCATAGCTGTATCAATATTATAAAAGACGCATGTAAAATAACATGGTGTAAGAAATACCTTCTCGCAGAGAACACAAACCAGATGGTTGAATTTTTTTTACTACAATGCTACAAATTTTACCTAGACAAACATTCCAAAACTGTACATGTTACACCATTACCCCACTTTGTTAAATTTATCTAATATATACAATATCACCCTTAAATGTTGCGTTGGGTGCCAGGTCATCACTTGACTGGTTCAAAATTACGCCACCCATTACCAATAGCCCTCGTGTAGCTCTAGTGCAACGATAATTCCACCAAACCGAATTACCTACGCTAAAGTTGTACCAATACTAATACAAACTTTGTATGCTGAATATCGCTGTTACTGTAATTTTTTTTGTAGTGTTTAACTGAAAAATTGGTTTTACAGTGTTATCGATGAAGATGTTGATGTCGAAAGTGTCGATGAACCCATCACGAATCCGTTTGATAACCCCAAATCGAAAGTTTTGCCAAGTGAATGTGAACGGAACTTGAGAAACACACAGCTGTTTAGAGAGACGGAACAAGAAGATTTTGATTTGTAAGTTTGTAACCTTTGTCAAAGTTTAAGTTCAGTCACGATTGGGTTGCTTAGAACTTGCAGTATTTTTCACTTTTTATAATTGAAGAGCTTAGTGGAAGAACGTGCTAAGTGACAAAAAAGTGAAAACGAGAAAATGAGCTTCAAAGTTTTTCGTTTGCACTCGGGACTGTTTAAAACGGTACTTGTAAAGCGTATAAAATATACTATATTTAAATTTTATGAAAAGTGGGACACTTGTGATCGTTAAAGAAATTGGTAATATGTTCATTGACACCAAAATCTCAATTTTTTCAAAAATGTCACTTAGCACGTTCTTCCACTAAGCTCTTCAATTGTAATATTGAATGCTTTTTTATCTGCAGTTATTTTAGCAACATAGTTGATTTTTAAATTGTGAAATAAGAAATATTAATCTATTATAACTTAGTTTGAGTACTATAATAATTTATCTAGATAGTAAAAAAAAAAGGTTTTGACATGTATTTGTTCATTAATTTTTTTTATGCTATAGTCATACAATTTCTGCCAAGCAAAACGACTTTTAATTCAATGTCATGGTAATAATTTTGTTAAAGGTCAGAGTGAACTGATTATGTGCCAAAGTTCTTCAAAACATATATTTTACTTACACATAGCTGAGAAAAAAATTTTTATGAAACTAAAAATTAATCAGTCAGGTCTTTCAAAAAATAATACCCAATGGCAATTTATTTTCAATAATTATTAACAGGTGTTTTGTAGCTTATCTTCTAGCTATAGATTATCAGTAATTAAACTTTTCAACTTCTGTCAAATAATAGCACATTGATTTATGGAATTGATAATTATTTCTTGAAATAATTATCAATCTTATTTTTACTGATATTAAATAATTGAATTGTTTTTAACACCTGTTGCACTTTGCTAGTACATTACTAGGTTCCGTAGACTTGTTATGGCAAATTCCAGTGTCTCCGCCATGTGCTATTGAGTAAACTTTATCTTATGTTTGAAAATGCTTGGTTTAAATAATTGTGTACCCTATCAGGTAATTTCAACAGGGTTCGTACGCCCCCTGAAATGCCTGAAAAACTCCTGAATTTTAATTTTTTCTTTTAAGGGCCCTTATAACTCCTGAAATTTGTCTCATCTCCTGATATTTTTTCTCCCTCTCCTGAAAAAATTGATGACTTTACTTTATTTGGAATACTTTACTTTATTCGGAATAAGGCTACGTGCACTGTAGAAAAATCGAGTTCAGACATTGTGATAATAGTTAATGTCCCGGAATGCACCGCACAACTCTACAGAACATTTTTTCCCCTTCTGTTTCGTCATTTGAAGTGCAGTGAAGTCACTCGACTAAAACGATAATAAACAAAAACATATTCAATTTTATTCCTTGTTACCTCCTGAATTTACAATGCTGCACTCCTTAGAAACTCCTGAATTTCACTATCATAGATAGAAAATGAACCCTGCTTCAAAAATTTTTATACCAAACATTTTCCATGACAGCTACATCCGCACATTTGCAATTTTCTCAAACCTTATTATGACGTCCAACAGGCACTAGGAACTACTTGTGAATCGAATTTGAAACATGTAGGCAGTGTTTAAGCTTTGATCGCGTTTTTCGCAAAATGCGAAAAGAAATTGCATTTTGCGAAATTCTTGACATCCACTTTCGCTAAAATGCGAAAATAAACTGAGGGGAGGAACGGATCCGATTGTTCCTTTTATGAACACGTTCATTTGGATCCTTTCATTCCAGACAGACACATCATTATTGCTGTCGTTTTGAACTTGTCTATTCATTTCATTCTGGGGACCAACACATTACTATTGAACTTCTCTACGGTCGCACGTGTTTTGACTTTGTCTTTCTTTTTTGGCAATTTAATGTATGCCTTTACTTTATAATAAGTACAGGGTGGTAACAGAACCTGCAAATCAGGGAATTCTCAGGGAACTTTTTAATTCTGGCAATTTCAGGGAATTCTCATGTAATTTTATTTTTGAAATTTCGCAAAATATCATGGAATTTTTTTTCCATTTTGGATTACTTAAACAGCAGGTTTAGATTCTTGTGATCACTACTAATGGACACTAGGACACTTGATCAAAAGAAAAAAAAAGAATTATGGTTGGTCCTATTTGCCTGAAGGACCAATCTTGAAGGAACGATGAATCTCTCTCAGGAATCATGTTATAACATGATTCTCTAATCACGTGGTTCCTCTAAACTTATTCAGATTTTTGGAAATGTGGAAAAGTTAGGTAGGCTAACCCATAACCTGGAAAGTCTTAATTCCTGCGATGTCTGGATTAAATTTTCTGTACTGCATTGAATTGTGTGTATTGTATGTTTTCTAGGTAATTGTAAAATCAGGGAATTTTTTGTGAAAGTATCAGGGAAATCATGGAAATATCAGGGAACTTTTTTTCTAGGATTTTGTAACCACCCTGTAAGTAGTTTAAAATGGAGAAGTGGTTAGTTGGAGGTATAAAAAGAAAAACCGCAGATTTAAAAGTTAAAAATTCATCCAAAATTAAAGAGTATTTCAAAGCCGCTCGTTAATAAATGGTTATCGCTTTATAAATGGACTAGAGTGAAACGGAGCGAGGACGGACAAGCTTATTTCAATTGTGATGTCTGCTTGAAAGCCAATAAAATGAATCTTCTAACGCTTAATCATGGAAACTTAAAATATGAAAATGTATTTAGGTAAAAAGTTTGTAGTAAACTTATTTTCACTGCAGGATTTTAAATTAAAATTTTTAGTTGAAATTTAATTTCTTAAATTTTTTAAATATTATATTTCTGTTGAGATGGTTATTAATGGCTCGTTCATGCTTTAAATTTTAAAATTTAATAAAATTATTAAATTTATATATTTTTTTAAATTATGTGTGTTGCTGGAAAACCTGACAGCCAGGTGTCGGGTTTATACGTCTGTATCCATCAGAGGGTTAAAGTTAAAATGTGTTTAACTTGTTTTTCCTAAAATGCTAAAATCATTTGAAAAAAGCTAAAATTAAATTTTCGATTTTTCAACCCTATCACAATACTTACATTACCTTATGCTTCATATTAGGTAATTGAAAGTAAAATGTAATAAACTCTTTGACACTTGCAAATGAATCAAACTAAAAATGAAAACAGCCTATTTTTATACGATAACAACCTCATTTTTTGTTTTTCCAGATCCAAGTTCTCTTCATCCCAGAGGAAGCTCTACCAGCAAGTCATGAATGTCCTGTACGATGACAAATTAGCAAAGCTCTGCCACTCGGGGAGCTTGAACGAACCCCTTAAGAGAAGAACCTCGTTGGACAAAGCGGCGAGGCAGATGAGACAGATATTCGGCCTAGTGTTTTGGGTAAATAACATTAAGATTTAATTATGCCGACCCGGCGGCGCAATGGTTAGGGCGCTAGCCTTTGGAGCCTCTGGGTTCGGGTTCGAATCCCGGTAAGGCATGGATGTTTGTGCTTGTCGAGTATATGCGGAGTACGTGCTCGTTAAATCTGTTGGGTCCGAAAGTCCTGTGGTCGGTCATTGCGCAGTTTACCACGGGTACAGGTCCCTGGAGACTATTTCCCTCCCCTTCAGGGACATGTCTAAATTGTGGAGGTGGCGATAGATGGCAGCATCTGTCAGCACGATGCCAAGTCGGATTCCTGCCGTGTGGTCTCTACACGGGCATCTCTCCTCAGGAACCGCACCCATTTGCCATAATCCTTGCCCGCTCCGCGGGAAGAGCTTGGGTTTCCCAAGTGGCATTAGTAACAACAACAACAACAAGATTTAATTATTTTTTCTGTGCAATTCCATGTTATTGCCACTTGATAATCATAATTTTTCAAAAAGTTAAATTAAACTGACTTATATTAATTAATGTAGCAATACTCAATTTTTTCCAGTTAGCTTATTTTCCCACTTTTCTAGGTATAAAATGAGTGAAAGAGAATTTCATTTTTAAAACAGTTTTATTTATATATATATTTTAATTTGGACAATCTCTTCTTTTCCTTCGTAAAAGTGATTAATTTATGGGAATAGATAAACCAATTTCATAGTGAATTAAAAAAAATTGTGCAATTTTTATATTGTTAAATGGATAGGATAGTAAAGTCAGTATTGAGTATTAAAAGTAATATTTGAGATCCTCCGAATTGGTATAATATGAAGTATGTTTTTGTAAAAAATTAATAGTAATGATATGATAATACATCATTGAATTCAATTTAGTTTTCAGTTCTTGGTTTTTAAATCTAATTAATTCACATAATATGTAAAATATTTGTTTAAGGAATCATATAGAATCGAAGTAGGGGTGCACCAAATATTCGGTATTCGCCCACTTTAGCCGAATATTCGGTTTGGCCGAATAGCTTAACTAATCGGCCGAATAGTGAAATTTAAAAAATTTCACATTTCTTCAAGTTATCATCTTATGAAACGTCAAAAAATTGACAAACAGGGCTTGTTTTCTTTTATAATAGACTCAAATTCTTAAGTTTTAGTTATTTATAATGTTAAATCAAGCTTTACTCAAGTTATATTAAATAAACATGTCTCTTTAAGTTAACAGTTACAATGAGTGGGCTTTAAAAAAAAACAATTACTATATATATATATCACAATTGTAATTTTTTCACTAAAAGATAAAAAAATAAGATAAAAGATAAAAAAAAAATCTGTTTTTGTTTTCGTGTTGTGATTTTACCAATTTACACTTTCTAAAAGGCTTGTTTTAATAATAAACGAGTACTACTTTATTCTGTGATGCTTCAATTAAAAATTTAAAAGCTATATTGTATTAAAATTATTGTGTGAATGTGTACTTATATGTTTATGTTTAATTGAAATTGATGAATCTATAATAATAAAAGAAAGAGTCTGTCTATCTGTGTGTCTGTTATCGGATCGTAAAAGACCTACTTATACTGCCCTCAGAAATTCTAAATTTTAAAGATAGATTCCCTTTAATACTAACGTGTGCACCTGAGGCTTAGTTTTTTCATATTTGTTCCATTTTTAGAGAAAATTCGAATTTTCTGAAAAAAATACACCACTTTCGCTCAAATCCGATCATTTTTTCTCTTTCTGATGCCATCGGCTGAAAAAATTAAATAAAACTTTTAACGAAAACATTTAAAATTCAAAATGTTTATTTTTTATTCTTTTGCCATTACTTTCAGAAACTAAATTCATTATTTGAAAAATAATTGACATGTTTCAAGTGACGTAATTCCGCCAGTCTTCATTCCTGGATTTTATTGTGGGTTTATTTGATGATTTTTTCATTGATTTTTCTGTTGACTGCATGTATGCATATTTAAGCAATAAATGTATAGTTAAGCTATTACCGAACTATGATGGTTAATAAAGGCCATCGCACTAGAGCTATTTATTTTAAGTCTTTATTTTTTCGCCAAAGACGTTGCCAAACTCGCCAAATTATTAACTAAAATTCGCCAATTAGGCAATTTCTTTTATAAATAATTTATAAGCTGGTCGGTTGTTCGAAGGTCATTGTGTTAGAGCTGTATAATGGGTGTGGGTAGCTATCTCTATTTTCTCGCCAAATTATTTCCCAAAACGCGCCAAATGAGCTAAAAGGTTTTATGTATTTATGAGGGAATTGTGATGACATTTATGAGTGCATTTTATAGCGTATTTTTCATTTTGGAATTTTAAGGCAATGAAACGGGATTTTATAATTCATAACAAGTGGAAACAATAATAAGTTTATGATCCTATAACAGGGTATATGGTACACATATTTGGAATCTATTTGATATTTTTTTATTCCGTGCGAAGAACGGGTATAATTTTGCTAGTAATAAATACAACTTACTTAGATCCGACAAAAAAATAAAAATTGGTTTAGGTAGGCCGAATATTTGGTATTCGGCTTAGACTTTAGACCAGGGGTTCCCAACCTTTTTGCACCTGCGTACCACTTGACTTTTTGAGAAATTTTGGCGTACCACCAGACCTATATATAAATATATTAATAAACGTCTAATATTCACTCTTCTAAAAGTGTTCAAAGGCTTTTTGAATTGAGTTCCTGAGAAAACTTCACATTAATGGTTAGATATTTATTTATAGCATACTTATAATAAAGGAGAATTAAAAAGATTAAAACTGTATTAATTTACAGGTTAGTTTATTACCCATATTCCTAAAAACATACAAATAAAAAAATAGTACAAAATCAGCAAAAATTTTTATCATCATACAAACTATACTTTTTTAGTGTTTAGTGCGAAATTTGTTGTTGTTTGCCTGAGATTAAAATATCAACATTAGGTGTAATGGAACTTATCTTCACCCTTAAGTCCTCGTTATTCTTCTATGTTTAATTTTTATGTACAAGAGTTCAGAAAATCAACTCTCACACAAGTAACTCGTAACAAATGGCATCAAAAATAGCAGAGCTTGCCGGAAGATCAAAGGGTTATAGGTTTTACATCCGATCCTGAAGTTAATTAAAGATTTCTCTTTAAAATGATGTTAATGTTTAAAGTAATGAGTAATATGTTTGCTCACTGCTCATGCGTACAGAAGCTATTGATAGCATTATGTTGCTCACATCACTCACGCGTACCACCGAAATATTCCCGCGTACCACCAGTGGTACGCGTACCACCGGTTGGGAACCCCTGCTTTAGACGATTATTCGGTATTCAGCCAAATTTAGTAATCGGTGCATCCCTAAATCGAAGTTATGTCACTCCTGTGTATTGTACCGTATTTCGAGCGTATTTGATCCACACATTTTACAGTACTACTTCAAAAAATTCCATATTATATTTATTGTTTTAAACTTTCTAGAATATGGATCTACTTTCTTGGCTTCATAAAACATTGCTGAATAATTTGGAAGTGTCTACACTGTCAATATACATTGATGTATTGCAGACCTTAAAAGCAAAAGTAAGATTGGTTTATTTGAAAAATTTTCTTTGTTATTTTAAAATTTTGTGTTTGTTTTCAGTTAAGATAGCAACAAAGAAACACCAAAAGTCAAAAATCTCCCTCCTCTATCTCTTATTACTTTTAACGATTTGCTCTTGTTTTTTTAAAGCTTTTTGATAAATTAATTCCTAATTTTACCTTTTCACTCTCAAAAAAAAAAATTCTATATGTATATTGTTTTTGTTATGTGAATATATGGATCAAATTATATATTTCAAACAATTATGTATTTTCAAGCATTTTAATTTTTTTTTTTTTTTACATTTGATAGTTGGTGAAGGTTGCCTCAATTCAATGTAATTTGAGATTTTGAGTGTTAAATATACATATATTTTGTGTGCTGTGCCTAAAACATACAAGCTCTGTCAGTTTTTTTTTAGATTAATCGTCCATTCTAGTTTTTGTTTTAATCAAAAATGTCTTATAAATGAATTTGCAAAAAACGGCTTTTTGCGAGCCTTTCAAAATCTGCTGCACCCTCCTGGAACATAATTATTCTAAGCAATTATTAGTAATTAATCAAGCTGCGGCAGTATCGATATATTTGAAGAGCTAGAATATTCTAGTTTATGATGGGAAAAGTTAGTATTAAGGGGCTTGCTGGGCCGCGAGTCTCCAAACTCAATTGCCTCAGTGTTAATCCAATGGCGAAAAAACTATTTTCTCTGCCACATTTCTCCGGCTGTATTGAATATTTTTACAAACGTTTTTTTTTTAAAGTGATAAATGTAGATAACTTACAGGTCTCTATCTTCCCACTTTTTGAAATGGCTTCGAATATTTTGTGTAAAATTATTTATTGAAAATTTAAAAAAATATTCGCACCTATTTCAAAAAGTGGGAAGGTCAGGACCTGTAAGTCAGCTACATTTATCACATAAAAAAATATTCAATACAGCCGGTGAAATGTGGCAGGGAAAATATTTTTTTCTCCATAGGATTAACACTGATGCACTTTACTTTGGAGATCCCCGGTCCAGCGCGCCCATTCCCCCTTAAGAAAAATTGTAAACTGAAGCTGTGAAGCCAATTTTACAAAAGAACCATGTCTGTGTACCTTGCTGGAGCAATGGGCATAAACAATGAATTGTATATCAATTTCCTTTTAATCTTTCTCTATGTTATTTGTCAAGTTCCATCATGGTGAGAATAAAACTGTGTACGTAAAAAATATTATTTGTTTATTAAACTAAACTAAACTCCTTGGCACAACAGCCCATAACTGGGCCAAGGTCTGTCGTGCCCAATTCAGCTTTCATGACCAAGGGCTCTGGGGTGCTAGGCATATGTTCCGGTATGGTGGTCAACCTCACGCGGAACCCCCAGTGATTAGTTCCCAACCATGCTTGGTACCCATTTTATCGACCCACTCAAGGGATGTAAGGATAGGTCAACCTCGCCAAATCCGGGATTCGATCCCCGGACCTGTGGCGTGGCAATTTGTTTATTAAAATTTATATTTTAGAATTCATGTTTAAGTTAACGAAATCCATCTCCACAGGTACCTACGCTAGTCGACCGAGTTTTACAGTCTTGTGCTGGAACAACCGTTGGGGATGCCGTCATTCAAATCTTCAAAAAGTCGTGGGATCCCGTTTCTCCTATATTGAACCAGAATAAACCGGTTGAGTATTATTTGTAACTAAAAACTATCAAGTTTGTTTATATTATAATTTTATATTGTAAGCATTTGCATGTATTTTTGTTTTGGCAGGGTTTTATGAGTTCATGGTTCATACACTCCTTAAAAACCTTGAAAAGTGCTTGAATAAAAAATAGTTCATTTTCAAATCCTAAAAGTGCTTAAAAATGAATCTAGAGTGCTTGAAAAAAAAAATCGGTACTATTTCTTGCAAAATCGGATAATATCAAAAATTTTCTCTTGAGATTGCCGAAACACATGATCTCTCACCCGGTTGCGTTACTGCTATGGCATCACTAAAATCTTTTCCCAGCTAGCAAGCGACCGGTATCTTTCGATAAATGTAACCGTATTTCTAGCCTATCAGTTTTTGTTTTGATTGTGTTTGAGCATTTTTATTGTTCTTTTTGCGGCAAATTAGCATAAATAATTTCTAGAAAATGAATAAGTAGAGATTGAAACGCAAAAAAAGCATTTTCTTTATAGTGCGTGCCTAGCAGAGCCACATTTTATAAATTCTGTTTTGAAACTTTTCAAGAATTTTGGTGATGACTAAATACTTCACAAAATGAGTGGAAAATGTAGTTTCAACGATCTTCAGTTGAAAAATCCTGATTATCATTACTGGTTGCAAATTTTACTGACTGAAAACATTAGAGTTGTCTAGATGGTGATATTGATTCCCTGAAAACTTAATTGGTTTTCGACATTTTTAACCCTATAACATTTTTTGTTAAAATCTGGCAAAAACATCCAGTCCTTGAATTTTTCTGGAAAAGTCCTTGAAAAGCGCTTGAATTTTTTTTCCTTACAAGTGTATAAACCATGGAGTTTTCCCCTTTTGGTTTTCATTTTATTAAACTGTCTTTCTATGCTCTGTTTTAAGTAAAGATGTAGCTGTGTATAGGACTGTCAATTGATTTTTTTTAAAAACTTGCTTTTGTTAACTTAGATATTTCTATTATATGTTTACAAATTATTGTTTTTAAAATCTGCAATATATATCTTATGAAAAAGTTGTATATGTAGGTTCTATCTGCAGGACTATAGAACGAATGTTGAATTTTTGTTAACTTAAATTTCGCAAAAGTATTTAGTTTTTTATGTATAATGTAAGACTTTCAAAAATCCAACAATATTATACAAATTGCTAATATATTGTGAAATGAAATCTTATTAGCAGACAGCTCATTAGTCGATTATATATATATATATTTTTTTAATTTGAAGTGTGTGAAGAGGAATACGATTCAAATTAAACAAATCCTGTACTAAATTATGCATTGTAATATAAACATGGGTGCCACTCTTCCGTCCGGGTGACTGAATTCCGTCTTTTTTTAAAAACTGAACAAAAACCAAAACTGAACATGTTGTAGGCAAATTAAGACTTTTTCTCAAATGCAATTTTTTTTTCGTATTTTCCACCAGCCATCGCTATAATATCGCCTGTGCAGAGTTGCCAAGTCTCTTGATTTTTGTCCATCCTCCCGCCTACCCGCTTTACGGTGCATTTTTCCCGATTTTTTTCTAGCTATTTCTGGATATTAATTTTTTTCTCAATAAATTTAACTTTTGCCATAGTTCGTACACTCCTTGAAAAGTGCTTGAATGGAAAAAAAAATGAAAACTAAATTTCAATAAATACCAAGATTAAATTATAGTTTTTAAGAATAAAAAAAGGGAACTTTTCTTTAAAATTCAAAGTTGAATTAAGATGTCTTCAAATATTGGTCAATGGCCAGTGCAATCCTCATTAAAAGAGGATCAATCTTCACCTGATCAAAAACATGCAGTCCAATAATGTTTCCTGATTTACTGATTTTGATTCCTGGTAATTTTCGTGAAATCCACCGATGACGTCACATTGCCATGGTTGACAGTTCTCTGGCTCTGCGTGATCAGAAGTGTCATTTCGTTACTTTTGTAACTCCGGTTCAGGAAAGTTGGAACAACCAGAATATTTTCTTCTGATCAAGTGTCCGTGAGTTGTGATCACAAGAATAGCTCAGTTGAATGTTAAACTATTTTTTGTTAGCGTTTAAAACTCTCTTTGGAAGGTCGGCTTATACACGCTTTATATATTCAGATTTTATTTTGTTAGTAATTTCTAGTCCACTAAAATAACAAGCTTTTTCCAAAAAAATATATACTTAAATTGAAAGGAAATAAGAGTTTTTTTTTATTTATAAATAAGTTAAATATTCTTGTAAATAAGCAACTGTGTAAATCTATTGCCACATAATAACAAAGAAGTTCAAAATCAAGATGTTGTATAAAATATTTTTCCCATAAGAATAAGTTCCTGTATAAATTATATGACCAAATATTTAATTAAGAAGATTATAATCAAGATTGTACGCAATTCAAGGATTATCTTTTGAAAGGGTTTTTTGTTAGTACTATATATATTATTTTATTTACGTTAAGGGGGACCGGAGCCCTCCATTGTAGCACATGTTAAAATGACCTTTTTTATGTACCCTTTTCTAAGAATCTATTTGATACTTGTTAATGAAATTTTTACCAGTTGTTAAATGGATGTTTAACTATACTTTAATGGAGTCATTTTCAAAATTTTTGTTTTGTTTTTAAAAGTCAGATATTTATAGTCAAATCCCTCCAGCGGTTTTTAGAAACAAACTTCTTAAATATGTATAAAAAGTTTCAGGCTGATACTTACAGTAGATTTTAAGAAAAAGGTACATGAACATTGAAAAAGTAAGTTTTGAGATATAACCGTTTAAAGTAAACAATAGTAGTGGTTTCTTACCTTGAAAAGCTAAGAAGAGATATTTTAAGAAACACTAAAAACATTGAAATGTCATTTTTGAAAATTTTTGGGGGTCTGGTCCCCCTTAAGCCAAATTCTTATTTAGTAATATTGAAATTTTATTTGCTGATTGAAAGGGGTAATGTTATATTTAATTTTTGTAAAATTGTAAGAACGCGACACCGGTATTTTCTTTAGTTCAGTCTTGTAAGTTTTGATGAGTGGCACCCATGTATAAACCAAACAAATTAGACTTTTATATATTTCCTTTGTTACAAAATTTTTTTACAATCTAAATGACCATATGATAATGATTAAAAACTTTCAAAACGATTGTGCTTACTTTAATGAACGCCAAGACGGGTTACAGCATCCCCAACAGGGTTGGGGTTTTCCCGTCCAAAACCAATTCTTCCCATCCCAGCGGGAAAACTTGGTAAATACCGGGAAATATTGGTAAATACTGGGAAATAACTATTTCTGTCTGAGAAAACTGGGGAATACATTTCTTTCTGAGATAAACCTTGTCTGGGAAATTCTTTTTAATTAATTAAAAAGTTTTATAAAAGTAAACACCAGTTTTTCTTTTTGTTCACATGCTAATCTTTTGTATTCTGGCTGTGAATGCATTTGTGCCACTATCTGTGGGGGGGATCCCTTGTTAAGCTCAGCGCTTTTTAATCCCCTTTATCACAACTATAGCCGTTATAGTTTGCTAAAGTCTAGTAAAATTGTTTGATTTTATTTCCAGATTTAGCAGACATAACTCAATAATTTATCCTATACAATATTTGAATAAATATTTACCACAGACAATATTTTAATAATTATTTATGTTTATGAAATTACAACACTTAAATAATAAACAAAAGTACATGATTATTATATTACTATATATTTAAAATAATTTAGAAAGATTTGCCAGTTTTAAATATCTTAGATCCATGATAAATATTTTTTTTATTTTTAAATTTAAATTATTTTAGTTAATCTCATTAAATAATATTTAGTAATTGTTTCAATAAATAGGTTTTTCCCAGGTGGGAAAAACATAATTTTTCCCAGGACGGTAAATACCGGTTTTTACCATGGTATTTACCGGGTGTGGTAAAAACCATGCCAACCCTGATCCCCAATCACATTCGAAAGCTAATTTTCATACTTTATTTCTGTCAGCTTGATCACTAAACTGACTTGTTCTTTTCATCTCAGAAAAAACTCCCAGGTAATGCCATCATCTTGATCTGTCCCAGCCGCCCTAACCAGGGCACCCAGCATTCACCAAGGTTGCGGTACTGGCTTCACAATTTGGGCTGCCTATGCAAAGTGCTCAATTTGGCTTCGCACCAGGAAGAAGGGAAGGACTTCTCCACTTTTGAAGAAAGTTTGGAGCACCTCATGGCATCTATTAGGAACAAAGTCATTGAGGTAGGCAGGGTTCAAAGTTTCCGGTTGCAAAATGCGACCAATACCTAAAATTGTGCTAATTCAAAATGAATTTAGCTAAAGTTATCGCGACTAGTTTTCTTAAATGCACTAGCAACTTTTTAAAGATCCAGAGATCTTGCGGAGAATTATCGTAAAATCTCAAATCTCTGACGATCTGAAGTTTCTCTATACTGTGATCCTTAAATCGCAACTCTGGCAATACATAAGATGCGATACTCTGATCATAAAATCTAGCACCTGTGATCAATTGTGATTCCTAAAATTTAGCTCCAGCTCTCCTGAAATTGTGAAACTCTGGTGATTCTATAGGTGCTCAACTACCGCAATCTTATGCACTTAAATTACATGAAACTAGCATTTTTCCGTGAATATTTTTCTCAAAAATAATCCAAGATAATTTGCATTTGCTCCTAGATTTTTTTAGTTAGTAGCACAAATTGCTCCTAAATTTTTGCATCAAATTTCTAACTCTGGAGGTAGGAGCTTTTTTTAAAAAAAAACAACTTATTAATTACTTTCAGCTAACTTCATTAGTCTTCCCTGTGTAACAAGTTCTTACAATTAAGGTATTTTTTCGCTCAACGAGGCTGCTTTTTTGGTGGATGTAGCCTCTTGCAGACTCGGTGTATTCTCCAGAATTGAAAGAAAAATATTGTTTATTTTTCATGAAGTTAAATTCAAATATACAGGGTGGCCCGAAAGTAGGCTAACAGTTAATGCTGTACCATTGGTAAGAACTTTGGGTTATTTAGAACAGGTATTTGACATGGCCGTGCTTAGTTTTGTTTGTTGGCTAAATGTTGAGCAAGAACTAATATTTCGGTCGTCCTATCAGTGTGGAAGGTGCCGTATGGGAGGATGAGAGTTGTACACACTAAGATTGATTTTGGCAACGCTGGTCCTCCCCGGCAGGTTAGCTATAAGATGATAGCGTGTCAATGTTGTGTGTGATGAGTATAGAATGCATTATGTTTGACAACTATGACTTGGTTTATGATTATATTTCTTTTGACTTTACTGTTAGTTACGTTAATATTGCTAAGTTATTATTTGCTTGAAACTTGCTTTAAATTATGAAATAATAAATGAGGACATTCTTTGGACAAACTGGTTGTGACTTTATTCTACACTGCAGGCCGACTGATGCAACACTAAAATTAAGCTGTACTACAGCGTATTGGATCCAAAGGAGTCCAAAGAGTAGCGTTTCGTGGACTTTGTTCGGTTTAGTTTTGAGATAGCTTCGAAATCTTTATTTGATTCTAGAAGAATAAGCAAATAATGTCTCCGGAGTATGAAACTTCGAATCTCGTCATCTGCCATTTATCTTAAAAAGGATTTGTGCTGGTGAAAAATTTGTGCATTTGTTTATAAGTGCAAACAACTACTGGAAGTCTGAGCGAGGAGCACCAACACCAACGGTGGATCCTTTAGACTAACTGAAAGTATGAAAATGAGTAGACACTGTGTAGGAAAATGAGTTTAATTTGTTTGCGCCGACCTGTCAAACGATTTACCGCATCAGAGGCAAGTTTGAGACCAGGAGTTCCGTCGCCAATGTACCGATTTCTGGACAACCACAGACGACGTTGACACAGGAAAGAGATGAATGTTGCCCTTACATTCGTAAACATAAAAAGAAGTCCACACGACTAGCGTCTCGGGAGCTGATTATCCCTGGAGCAAGGTTACAACGCCTGATGGACCAGCTGAACCTTAAATCGTACCTTAACCCCCATCCCCCCAAGACTGTTACGAGGCCTTCTTGAGGACAATCCTAAATTACAGTTCTGTGAAATAAGATTAATGCGCAACTATCTGACTGAACAACCAGACCCGCCTTCTAAAAATAACTGTAGACCTAACTAACTGTTAGCCTACTTTTGGGCCACCCTGTATAAAGGAACAAAGCTGGTACAAGTAAAATTAATCTGCCAAGATCATCATTGCCAATACATTTTTAGTCTTGCATTTCATTGGTAAATTAATTTGTGTAGTCTAATCTCCTAATCAGCGTGTAAAATACTTTTTTTTGTGTGTATAGCAGTTCTGCTACACCAAAGTATTTGTGTGTAGCAATTTTTAATAAATGCATAGCACTTTTGAAAAAATTTAAGGACTCTTCCAGTCGCAGTATCTTGAATTGTTTTGGAGGGAAATGTTAATTTTTGAGAAATATCCCCCTTCCCGTTTCCTTATTTCTTGCGAATAATATTTACACACACAATACATTATAATTATTAATTATATAACATATTGCATTATTTAAAAAAAACCTCTGCATGTAGCTTTAAAAACATTACTGGATAAATTTAGAATATTACATAATAAAGGCTAATACTAAAAGATAATTTTTTTTTAATTATATCATTATTGCCAGCTTGCCATCATTATCAAAATACCTCTTTCTACCCAAATAACAAAAATTAGTCACTAAAAAAGCTGTCTCTAATCAGAATCATCATTTTGTTTTCTTTTGCCATATGGCTTTGTGCTCGGACGTCTTGACGAACTTAAAAAAACATTCACTGCATTATCAGGAGAGAAATCTTGAAGTTGAGGTCCTTCAATCTTAATTCGAAGCAAATCTTCCAGAGTATCTTCTTCTAAATGATTCCTGCACTCAGTTTTGATTCTCCCCATAAAAGAAAATCCTCTCTCAACAGTTGCATTTGATATAGGGAGAATAAGCAAGATTTCAAACAAGTGTGAAAGGTTTGGAAATTTTTCATTGTTTGTTTTTAATACAAATTTCCACATATCGTTTCTTGTGAAGTGAAACAGACTGTGTTTCCAAAAATTTTTAGCTCCTGCCATTCCTCGCTAATCATTAACATGTCAACTTTATTTAATATAAGCAATGGCTCTAATGTAGTTTTTAGTAAGTCTACCTCCTTATTTCCAAATTCAGTCAAAAGATGTTCATCTGAAGGCCACAATGTTACATCCAAAATCTTAACAGTTTGTATTATGTCACTCTTTATATCCGAAAATCGATCATCAATACAGGCCTGTAATGCTGTCATATAATTCGTAGCTTTATCACTCTCAGTTAACTTTCCAGTTAATTCTACTTTTGAAAATGGTTCACCATTTTCTACTTTCATAATACTAGAAGTTAAATAGTCTTCATTTTTGGCTTCTAAATCTGAAATTTTTTTAAATACATCCTTCAAACTTTCCAAATATGTTATTGCATGCAGAAGATCACAACTCTCTTTTTGAAAACTGAGTGAAAGTTTTGATAACTTGTCATATATTTGTAACATCAATAATAAAGAATATACAAACTTCCTCGACTTCAACTCTTTCAGATATCCTTTAATTTTTTGTGCTTTATTTCCATTTTCTGATGATGCCGAATTTTCTAAATGGGTAACGATGAGTGCATATGACTTTACTAACGACTGAGCTGCCCTTCTTTTATGATCTATCCACCTGGGCCTTGTATATTTTTGGGACTATATGAAGCAGAGTTTTCTTCTTCAGCCATGATTTCTGACAATTCTTGTATTTCCCTTCGTTTTTTTGACTTCGTTTATAATAAGCATATAATTTCCCAACATATTAATGACAGTTTCAAATTGAGTATTTGATGCAGAGTCTTTTACAGCCAGCTCAAGTCGATGATTTAGACAATGAACAACAAAGAGCCATGGACAGATTTCTTTTAATTGAGTTGAAACACCCCGCCTGATGCCTAAATTAACGCTAGCGCCATCACAACAAAATGCAACTAGTTTTTTTTTCAAAGTCAATGCCAAATTCTTTTAAAACATCCAGCAACAAGGATTTTAAAGCATCAGCAGTACCAGACTCCACATTTCTAAGTGCAAGAAATTTCGTAGTTGCAGTTGCATCTGAATCTATAAACTTCACATACATTATAAATTTTTCAAAAGTACTAACGTCTGTTGACTCATCCACTAAAACAGAAATGTAGTTTGAACTACTCATTTGATTGATTAAGTCTTCAGTGAAAACTTTAGAAATGCACCTAATAAATTCTGAGCAGCCAGGTTTATTCATATACGTTTCGCCTAGATCAACACCATGCCGTTTTTCTAACTCAATAATATTAGCAAACTGCGAAAATGGAAGTTCTTGTTTAGCTATAAAATAAGCAATTTCTGTAAGCTTGGCGATTCGTTCCTTTTCTTTTGTCCCAATTTCCGTTACACTCCTTCCGATTGGCGTTTGCAACAACTGACTAATTGTCCTTGGTTTTTTTTCAATATTCACGGCAGTTGTGTGCATATCCGATTTCATGTGTTTACAAATATTGTCCTTCTTTATCGAAGCACCGCTAATTCCGTTGATTAGCGATGGGTTGAAATTTTTTTTACATTTTAAGTTATCTACGTGCTTTGCACATAAAGCGCACGTTATTTTAGTAACAACGTTACCTTTAGATTCGTACTTCAGCCACTCATTATTCGGATCCAACGACGTGATCCAGTTTTTAACAGTTCGTAACTGAACCGCCATATTTTACTTTCGTTGATTTTCGCAACACAAATAACAAATTGAAAATCTCGCTAAATACCTCTATGGTTCTGGCGCGATTATCGGCGGTTTGTTTTGGTTTAGGTAGGTAGGTAGGTAGAAAGAATAAAAGGCTTATGCAAGTAGCTTGTTGAGATGTTTCCCTGCCCGAACGAAAAGCGGCCAACGGATTCGAATTGAGATTGAGCTCCATGACTCATGACTTAGACAACTGAACTGAAGCGACCTGACTTCGAATCGAATTGTTTGCAAAAAACCATGGTTATGAAAACGGAGATGCATTGCTTTGTGAGTATCGCAACTAAATGCGATACAAAGCCAAATCGCTATCGCAAGTTTTCATTTTGGTGTCGCGTTTCGCGATGCGATACCGCTTATTTTACACGCTGCTCCTAATAATTCACAGTGACACTGCTAATAATTATTTCCACTGTACTTTATTTACTATGCAATTATTTTTTTAGACAAAAAACCACTATCCGAATCGACCCCTTATCCTTCTTGGGTGGACCCTTGGAGCATTACTTGCTTGCCACGTAAGCAATGCGGATCTTAAATAGGACACCTATCGCCAATAACTTTCGTACGACGATCATTACATCAAAAGATGCCCCACCAAAATAAAATGTATCATTAATTTTTTTCTGATGTAAGTGATTGTGCCCACGTCTGTTATTTTGTAAGCGTGGCTACAGTTATCAAAACTTAATTTTTTGGGTGTGTTTAATTAATAAGGTTTTAATGGTGTATTATTTTCATGAAACTATCCTTATCCTCTTCAGGACTTGAACGACCTCTCCTCGGGACAACAAAGTGCCTACCCTTTTCGGTGGTGGCCAAAATGCATACATGTGCTCCACAGACGACATCGAGGACTGTTCGGTCCCGTTATGCGGGCGAACCGGGCTGGTGGTGGTGGGTGGGGCTGACGACCTGCTCAGAATGTGCCCTGCGAAGATGAAGTGCGAATCGGTGACGCAGAGTATCGTGGATCGCTGCATTGTGGTGAGTAACTTTAATTTTGAATGTTTTTTCTTGAAAAATTTACTTTTCACTTGTAAAAAAATTATATGCATATTTTTTTTTTCTCCAATGATGCTACAATATTGGCGGTCAAGCATTTGAAGACTGGCATATTCCCCAGAATGATAGCCATTTTTTGTAGCCATCTAGGCGAACTCTCGGCACCAATTTTGATCTGAAATCAATTTTTTTTATTTGAAAATATCATAAACTTAGTCTTCTAGTTAAACCAATAAAGAAATCAAAAACAGTTGAAAAATGAAAACTCGTGCAAGCATCGAATAAAAATGTTGCTTTTTTTACCGTTTTTTGTAAAAGGTTTTTGGTAAAAAAAAACTATTTTTTTAGGATTTTTAAGGTTCAACGCTAATACCTCTAGAGAAGACGCTATACCAACTATCATGAGGTCTATAATTCGTAGCTTTATCACTCTCAGTTAACTTTCCAGTTAATTCTACTTTTGAAAATGGTTCACCATTTTCTACTTTCATAATACTAGAAGTTAAATAGTCTTCATTTTTGGCTTCTAAATCTGAAATTTTTTTAAATACATCCTTCAAACTTTCCAAATATGTTATTGCATGCAGAAGATCACAACTCTCTTTTTGAAAACTGAGTGAAATTTTTGATAACTTGTCATATATTTTTAACATCAATAATAAATAATATACAAACTTCCTCGACTTCAACTCTTTCAGATATCCTTTAATTTTTTGTGCTTTATTTCCATTTTCTGATGATGCCGAATTTTCTAAATGGGTAACGATGAGTGCATATGACTTTACTAACGACTGAGCTGCCCTTCTTTTATGATCTATCCACCTGGTGCCTTGTATATTTTTGGGACTATATGAAGCAGAGTTTTCTTCTTCAGCCATGATTTCTGACAATTCTTGTATTTCCCTTCGTTTTTTTGGACTTCGTTTATAATAAGCATATAATTTCCCCAACATATTAATGACAGTTTCAAATTGAGTATTTGATGCAGAGTCTTTTACAGCCAGCTCAAGTCGATGATTTAGACAATGAACAACAAAGAGCCATGGACAGATTTCTTTTAATTGAGTTGAAACACCCCGCCTGATGCCTAAATTAACGCTAGCGCCATCACAACAAAATGCAACTAGTTTTTTTTCAAAGTCAATGCCAAATTCTTTTAAAACATCCAGCAACAAGGATTTTAAAGCATCAGCAGTACCAGACTCCACATTTCTAAGTGCAAGAAATTTCGTAGTTGCAGTTGCATCTGAATCTATAAACTTCACATACATTATAAATTTTTCAAAAGTACTAACGTCTGTTGACTCATCCACTAAAACAGAAATGTAGTTTGAACTACTCATTTGTTTGATTAAGTCTTCAGTGAAAACTTTAGAAATGCACCTAATAAATTCTGAGCAGCCAGGTTTATTCATATACGTTTCGCCTAGATCAACACCATGCCGTTTTTCTAACTCAATAATATTAGCAAACTGCGAAAATGGAAGTTCTTGTTTAGCTATAAAATAAGCAATTTCTGT
The DNA here is from genome assembly GCA_019343175.1 of Oedothorax gibbosus. Taxonomy (NCBI): domain Eukaryota; kingdom Metazoa; phylum Arthropoda; class Arachnida; order Araneae; family Linyphiidae; genus Oedothorax; species Oedothorax gibbosus. The sequence continues at coordinate 97,334 of JAFNEN010000847.1, read as the reverse complement.
AAGCTTGGCGATTCGTTCCTTTTCTTTTGTCCCAATTTCCGTTACACTCCTTCCGATTGGCGTTTGCAACAACTGACTAATTGTCCTTGGTTTTTTTTCAATATTCACGGCAGTTGTGTGCATATCCGATTTCATGTGTTTACAAATATTGTCCTTCTTTATCGAAGCACCGCTAATTCCGTTGATTAGCGATGGGTTGAAATTTTTTTTACATTTTAAGTTATCTACGTGCTTTGCACATAAAGCGCACGTTATTTTAGTAACAACGTTACCTTTAGATTCGTACTTCAGCCACTCATTATTCGGATCCAACGACGTGATCCAGTTTTTAACAGTTCGTAACTGAACCGCCATATTTTACTTTCGTTGATTTTCGCAACACAAATAACAAATTGAAAATCTCGCTAAATACCTCTATGGTTCTGGCGCGATTATCGGCGGTTTGTTTTGGTTTAGGTAGGTAGGTAGGTAGAAAGAATAAAAGGCTTATGCAAGTAGCTTGTTGAGATGTTTCCCTGCCCGAACGAAAAGCGGCCAACGGATTCGAATTGAGATTGAGCTCCATGACTCATGACTTAGACAACTGAACTGAAGCGACCTGACTTCGAATCGAATTGTTTGCAAAAACACCATGGTTATGAAAAACGGAGATGCATTGCTTTGTGAGTATCGCAACTAAATGCGATACAAAGCCAAATCGCTATCGCAAGTTTTCATTTTGGTGTCGCGTTTCGCGATGCGATACCGCTTATTTTACACGCTGCTCCTAATAATTCACAGTGACACTGCTAATAATTATTTCCACTGTACTTTATTTACTATGTAATTATTTTTTAGACAAAAAACCACTATCCGAATCGACCCCTTATCCTTCTTGGGTGGACCCTTGGAGCATTACTTGCTTGCCACGTAAGCATTTCGGATTTTATCACAATATTATATAACAGTCATTTAAAAAAAACCAAGCAATTACACAATTAGATCAACCATTGTTACATGTTTTTATTGTTTAATGCTGATAGTTATTACTCAGGGCTGCAGTTTATTTTACTTACTCACAAGAAATTATTGGTTCAATGTATTTATTTAAACATAAAAGTTTTGATTATTTGTATTCTACTTTTCTAATGGTTGTCCCTTGTAAAATCATACATAATATTTTCCAAATCTATATCATTAATTTCCATTACATAAAAATTTAGACCCGTTAATTATGACCAACACTCTTTAAAAAAAAACTTAAATAGTTCTCATTTCTGCAATGGTTAAAAACTATATCTCAATTTGTTTACTTGCATTAGATTGCCCTCCAAGAGCCTGTCGATGGTGTCATATGTCTGGGATTCCCTTTGACCGGTGTGAATGGATCTAGAGGAGTGAGTATATATTGGTACTTTTAAAGAACAGTACAATTGAATCTCCATACAGGGTGGTAACAGAACCTGTATAGCATTAAATATGCTCCAAAGCCCTTGACGCTGTGCACGATACTGCCCTTAAAAAGTTAAAAACTGCCTACTCGGGTGTTGGATTGTCACTTGAATGCGGATCTTAGTTTAGTTTGAATTATCGTCGCACTAGAGCTACACGAGGGCTATTGGCGACGGGCGTTGTATTTTAGAACTACAATCAAGTGACGAATGCGGATCTTAAATATGACACCTATCGCCAATAACTTTCGTACGACGATCATACATCCAAAAGATTCCCCACCAAAATAAATGTTTATTATTAATTTTTTTTCGGATTGTAAGTGATTGTGCAGTCTGTTATTTCTGTAAGGGTGGCTACAGTTATCAAAACTTTAATTTTTTGTGTGTTTAATTAATAAGGTTTTAATACAACTATATTATTTTCATGTAACTATCTTATATTATCTCTTCAGGACTTGAACGACCCTCTCCTCGACAACAAAGTGCCTACCCTTTTCGTGGTGGGCCAAAACGCATACATGTGCTCCACAGACGACATGGAGGACTTTCGGTCCCGTATGCGGGCCGAAACCGGGCTGGTGGTGGTGGGTGGGGCTGACGACCTGCTCAGAATGTGCCCTGCGAAGATGAAGTGTGAATCGGTGACGCAGAGTATCGTGGATCGCTGCATTGTGGTGAGTAACTTTAATTTTGAATGTTTTTTCTTGAAAATTTATCCTTTTCACTCTTAAAAAAATTATATGCATATTTTTTTTCTCCAATGGGGCTACAATATTGGCGGTCAAGCATTTGCAGACTCGGCATATTCCCCAGAACTGAGAGCCATTTTTTGTAGCACCATCTAGGCGACTCTCGCTACCAATTTTGATATGAAATAAAAAAATTTTATTTGAAAATATACCAATAAAACCAATAAAAAATCAAAAAAGTTGAAAAATTGTAAATCGGCAAGCCTCAGAATAAAAATGTTTGATTTTTTTACCCTTTTTTCAAAGGTTTTTAGGTAAAAAAACTAATTTTTTTATTTTTTGGGGATTTTTAAGGTTCAACGATAATACTATAGAGAAGACGTATACCAAATTTCATGAGGATCTATTTAGAACTTTTTTAGTTACCTTGCCCGCCAATTTAAAAAAAGTAGTTTTGAGATAAACATGCTTATAGTTTTCACAAAGCCCTCAAGCACCGAGTTGAGGTGAAGCATTTAAATGAGTTTTTAATCCAAAAATAATGCGAATTTTATTCTAAAAATTTACAGGCATATTTTTGAGATGTTATTTTAACTATTTATGAAATAAAAATAGATTTTTACATGTATCACAAACCCTTAAGCAAGTTTACTTATTTTGCAGTCTGTGTTTGTGTATTATGAAGTTGTGATTCTTTCTTAGAGGGCTGGGGAGCCCAGTCGGTAGCTCTTGTGCAGTCAAACACAGGCAGGATTATTTGCAAATAAATCTGAGCAAGGAACAGATTTAATTTAAATTGATAATGATAGTAAATTGCTGTACAATTTAGATCGCCCTAATATCATGTACATTTAAGTTAGTAATAATTCATATTTAAACATTTCCCTATGTTGAAAAACAATAAAATGGGGATGCAATGCTCCCGAACGTTTGCTGGTTTTTGGATATTGGGGTGCCCAGTTGGTAAGGCGCTTGCCCTGCATGTAAAAGGTCCCAGGTTTGGGCCTGGGCATTGCCAAAAATAACTTTGAGGTGTGTCACTGTTTTTAAATGTTATGTGTCACTTTTAATAATCATTTTAATTAGAAAAATTTAGTGGTTGATTTAGGTGTCTATATTTTTTAAACTCGTTTTGTGTCGCTTTTATGAAATATTTTAAACCTTTTTATATAAAACCTAGTGTTTGGCGCAGTATGGCCTTACATGCCCTTGCGCCATAAAACCCAAACATGAGTCCTTGACTTCCACTCTCAAAACAATCTACGCATCCTAATTCGCCAACCTATTTCCAGGACGAAATCAGCGAATTCCTGACCTCTGTCGTGGTCAAACTCCCCTCTACCTCTACCATGGCAACCCCAACTATCGCCTCCAAGCCCTGTACACCAATCATAGAAGAGGAGGATAACGACCGAGACGCAACATGGTTGCCCGATCAGGAGGGAAAGAGAAGGAGGCGCAAACCCAGGGAGTATTCGCCTGAACTGTCGCCAGTGAGGAAACGTCAGAAGCATCATTTATCCAGACAGGTTTGATGGAGTTTCTTTTTGGAATTTCATTTTTGAAGCGTAGAGTCTGGTTTATGTGCTCTTTAAAAAGACCCTAAAAAGTCTCAAAATTTAAAAATGATTGTATTGTAAAGCTTCAAGAGCCTTAAATTACTTATCCAGACACAGGTTTGGTGGAGCTTCATTTAAGAATTCTTATTTTTGAAGTGTAGAGAGGTTTATATATGAAGAGCTCAAGTGCAAAACAAGTTAAATCACTTTTTGGAAAAAATTGAGTTGGTTAGCTTTTCATACAGGCATTGTAGGAAGGGATCACACGAACATTTTGATTTGCACAAAAAAAGTGACTTTTGACAAAAAGTGATTTAACTTGTTTTGCACTTGAGCTCTTCAAATATATCAGTGAAAAATTCTAACACGATATTTTGTGGTTAAATACAAAAGTCAAATTTTGTTCTAAGGAAAGAATCGATATTACAACTATCTAATTACGAAAAATAAGAAGAGGTCACATTTATTCTCTGCTCAAAGCAACCTTGAAATAATCTGCAATTTTTTTTATATCTTTTGTTTCAGAAAAAATCCTTATTGATGCGTTTACGCTTGTAGTCTATTGAAGAATACACGAATACAATTTTGTAGAACGTTCCTCACATAAAAAAAATTGAATTCAGTCAACTTATGCTTGTGCTTTTTAAATGCACCCTAAAAGGCCTCTAAAGTTTAAAAAGGATAAAAAAAAATACGAAGAGCCGCAATTTACTTATTCAGACGGGTTTGGTGGAGCTAATTTCACATTCAAAGTGTATGTGATTCACTTGCCCTTTTTAAAAAACCTAAAAATGACTTGGAAAAGGATTTATGTGACCGGAAAAAAAAAAAACAGACAGCCCCTAAATTAGTTTTTAATGTGGTTATTCAGTATTTTCAAAAAGCAAATAAAATGTCAAGTAAGGACCCTAAATTTTGATGAAATTTTAAGCTGTTAATAAGGTTCAGTTATTTTCAAATTAAATTTATCAAAAGTAGGGAATTGAAAGAATCTGATTGCAAAAATCAACACTGAGATTCTTTATTGAACAATTGCATTGCAATTTGTCTAACGTCTTATAAAAGCTGCGTAAAAAGTTAGCACAATAATACAAAGTTGTGACATCACTCTCAGCAATTTGTGCTCATTTTGATTAGTAGCACCGTAAAATGTTTTTTAAAAGAACTTAAATCCTGTTCTGATTGGTGGAAATTTGATTTTTTTTTGCCGTAGAGAATCATTAAACATGGTATAAAAAAATTATATTATTTATTATTGTTTTCTAATAAATGTTTCTTTTTAACTTGTTTTCCGTTGAAACTTGACTATACAAGTTAAATAGCTAGTTATTTTATTCTGTGATAAAAAGAAATAACGGAAGTATGTCAGTTTAATATTGAATTTTTGACCTAGAAGTTGAGTATTAATTAATTTAAATTTGTGTAGGATATTTTCTAATATGGAAAGATAATGATAAAAATCTTGTGGGTGTATGTGAATCAGCAGTTAAGAAACCAAAGAAGGACATATATTTACAGATATATAGAACACTTGAATTATTCCTAAAATTTAAATGAAATTTGAGAAGTTTTTGATGTTGTGATATGATATGTTTATTACGTGTTACATTTTCTTCTATTTTATTTATTGTTAGAATTTGTTACGTTTTGCTTGTTTTGTGTTTTAAAGATGTATAAAAATTGAAGTACTTACTGAGTTCAAATTATATAATATAATTAGAGCTAGGGATGCACCGAATATTCGGTTTGACCGAATAGCTTTACTATTCGACCGAATAGTGAAATTTAAGTTTTATCAAAACTTTTCATGTTAATTCATCTTCTAAAACGTCGAAAAATTCCCAAACAGGACTTGTTTTCTTTTTTGATATACTCAGATTCTTAAGATTTTGTTATTTATATTGTTAAATCAAGCTTTACTCAAGTTGTATTAAATAAACATGTCTCTTTAGGGGAACAGTTACTGTGAGTGGGCTTTAAAAAACAATTACCATACATATCGCAATTGTAACCCATCGTTTTATTATTTTTTCTAATTTTCATTCTACCTCGGATCCACCTACTTTTATGTTTTCATACTTCTATTTTCGTTTTCGTGTTGTGATTTTTCTAAGTTACACTTTCTAAAAGGCTTGCTTTAATAACAAACGAGTACCACTTTATTGTGTGTTGGTTTAATTAAAAATTTAATAGCTACTATATATTGTGTTAAAATTATTGTGTGATTGTGTACTTATATGTTTGTGTTCAATTAAAATTGATGAATAATAAGTACAACTTACTTAGATCTGACAAAAAAATAAAAATTGGTTTAGGTAGGCCGAATTTTCGGTATTCAGCCGAATATTCGGCTAAGACTTTGGCCGAATATTCGGTATTCGGCCAAATTTGGTATTCGGTGCATCCCTAATTAGAGCATATGTAAGAGTGTCTGAGTTTTCTCTTTTTGTTTTTTATTTTCAAAACTGAGTAAATATGTAATTCCAATAAGAAATAAAAAATAATTTGCTCATGCATGCTTGCTTCCTTTTCTTTACTAAATTGAGAACCTAATAATTTGATATTGACTTTGTAATTTTTTTTTACATTTATTTCTTATTCTGTTTTTTTTTCTGCATGTATTTTATATCAAACCAAGAGGTTGAAGTTTATTCTTTTTTGTTTTATTCGGTGGCTTAAACTCGCAGAATTCTCAATGTATCTATATATTTTTTAAGTTAGTGGATTTTTTTCATAATTTTTCAATGCATGTGATGGTGAAAACCTTGTAAATAATAATCATTATATTTTTTGTAATTTGGTCAAACCACTCTTCAAGAATTCGCATTTCAGTATGTATAATTTGTTAAACCCAGTATCTAAAGATTTTTATTAAAAGTTTTTGAATGACTTATTTAGAAGAAAACTCGTAAAATATTATGGTATAGTTCAGGGCTCGAAATTAGCGGGTGCACGGGTGACAATGCACCTAAAAAGAAAATTGTGCACATAAGTTTTCAACTTGGGTGCACAACGTGCGCCCAAGTTCCGAAAGTCGCGAAACTCTGGTGATCCGAAAGTCGCAAAACTCTGGTGATCCGAAAGTCGCAAGTTCCGAAAATCGCAAAACTCCGGCGATCTGAAAATTGCAAAACTTCGGCGATCCGAAAGTCGCAAAACTCCGGGGATCCGAAAGTCGTTAAACTCCGGCTGAACCGCAAGTCGCGAAACTACGCCGATCCGAAAGTCTCGGAACTCCAGTGATCTGAAAGTCGCGAAATTAAGGCGAATCCGAAAATCGCTAAACTACAGCAATCCGAAAGTTGCGTAACTCCAGCGATTCGAATACAACAATTTTCATGACTTTTGATCGTTTTTTGCGTCCATGACTTTTCATGACAAAATTTACCCTATGTCCAAATTCATGACTTTTCATACGCACGGAAACCCTGCATTTAGTCAATTTGTAAGAAGAAAAGTTTTCTTAAACTTGTTATTTATATTATATGTGTGCAAATAATATTCATATTTGTGCACCTAACTATTACTTAGTGCACCTAATTCACAAGACTTGGGTGCACCTGGCATAAAAAGTTAATTTCGAGCCCTGGTATAGTATATATATTGTTTGTGCAATTTTAATTATAAAATATTTCTCGGTGAAAATTGAAATAGCGTTTAAAGTTGTATTGAATGTGTTCCGATTTTCAAGTACAGTAAAAGCCCGTTTATCCGGCTCTCGATTAACTGGAAAGCTCAAATATCCGGAAAATTTCAAATTCCGATTTGGCGACGGGATTTAGCGATAAAATTGAATATTTTTCGCCAAATATAGTAAACTTTTCATAATTTTTTTCCAAGAAAAAAATTAGTTTGATGACAATATGTGGCTTAAAAGGGGTTTTTGGTTTACATTTTAAAATATCCTACTGGTTCTAGACCATGGGTTGGATGATTTATGTATTAAGATTTTTAGCATGTGAAAGTAACGATCGATTTTTTTTTCTTAATAAATATATTAATATTTTTTAATACAAAATGTTGTGGTATATATTATCATTATAAATGCAACATCGCCTATTTGCATATAAGACGCAGCCATTATCTCTTGTATTTTCCGGAAAAATCGTCATTTTTTGGTAACCCTATTTGGCGACTTCCGATTAACCGGAAAATTCGATTATCCGGAAGAGTCAATTTCCGGAGCATTCCGGATAAACGGGAGTTTACTGTAATATGATCATCCTAAATGCTTGCAATTATAACCTATTTCTTTTTTACATAAATTTTGCATTTAAAAATCTTTCTTATTTAATTTGTAATCTTTAAATTAAATAAACTATGGAAATAAATATTATTGTTTTAAAAACTGAATATTTAATCTTGATACCCAATTGTGTCAACAATAATTATTCGAAACACAAATCCTTATAATTTCTTTTTTTTGTATTGTGGCGAGAAATGCTGTGTTTACCTTTTGATTTTTTAAGACTTGCACCAATGTTTTTGAAAAAAAATTCCTTTAATAATATATCATTCAATTTTTCAAAATCTGTACTTTTACACGAGTTATATATTTAATTTTTAAAAATAGTTATATACTATTTACATAGCAATCGTATCTTTTAAAAATATTACTTCATTCCTAGTTCAGCAATGATGCTTTTAATTAAAATCTTTATACAAGTAATCGGATATTAGTTTTTGGCTCAACATTTCATTTATTATAGAGTTTAATTTTTTTTATTGTTTGAAATCCTATAACCTTATATTTCTTTAACAGTTTGCATCTTTTTTAGAGTACATCATCTAAGTATAGGCTGTCTCCCACAAGTTCAGAGAATTCTAGCTGTGGTTCTGAAAAGGCTACTGTAACAAAGCCTGGTAAGTATTTTGTTTTTGAGACATTGTGTGTATTGTATGGTTAAAATTAGTTAACTCAATGGTTGTATGAAGTATTTACAAGCTAGTCAATGTGTTCACTTTAAATCACCCATATACCTATATGTTATGTTTCCCAGCTTCGTAAAATGTACACTTGAAGTTTGAAATGCTCCAAAAATGTTATGTGTTTGTCCACAGAGTTTTTATGGGTAAAATCATGAATTTTATTGCACTTCAATGCAGAGTTGACATGTTATAAACAATTTGGTTTAAAACAAATGTTTGTTTTTTTTTTAAATAACCAAATATTAATTTCTAATTATTTTTTTAACATTTATTTAGAATTTATTTTGCCATTGAATGTTTCAAATATTATTTAATTTTGTAAATAACTTCTACTTCTCTTAAAACAACTCAACTCAATCATCATCCCTTATAATAACAATAATTACAGTTGGATCTCTATTTACCTGTTAGTCTTGTATGTGTTCATTGATTGTTATTTGAAGGAGAAAAAAAAAATGTCTAGCTCTGATAAGAAAACAGATTTTGTTTGGAGGTATTTTTGCGAGGTGAAAAGTGATGGCGGAAAAAACTATTTCAGAGCTACATTCAAAAAATGTAAAAGAGAAATAAAAGAAGGTATTAAGGATGGAGAAACCTGTGGGCACTTGTAGCAAAACAACTACATGTATATTTCTTAATTAACTTTATTATTTTTAAACCTATATTTTAATGTTATTCAAGGTTTGAAAAAAAGTGGTTAAAACCAAAATAAATATGGTTTAATTTTTTTTTTCATCACTCCTTCAATGACTTAGAACCATTTATTGCCAGTTTTTAACTTATTGACATCTTCATCTGACTTTAAACATGTCATATTATTGCAACAGTGGTTAAAACCTTAGTCATTGATTAATGGTGTGATTTATAATCATATGTAATTGTGATTTTAATGTCTAGTGATGTTTTTTTGGTTAGCTTTATATTATTCTTGACACATTTAAGCCTATCTTTCATATGTTTAAAAAATCTGTTTATCTCTATTTGATAATAAGTGTAGTTTTAAAAAAATATTAGGTAGTTTAAAATCTCTTAAAAAGGGGCACTAGTTTCAATTTATCTTTGTTTATTTGTACTCTTTATGAAAAATCTTGTATTTTACTTAATTTTTTATAATTTTATGAGGGACTAGTTAATCTGCATCTACTGGAATTGCTTATTGTTATCCAAAAATGTTTAAATCAGAAACCTTTTTTTCCTGAAATATCCGTTCTCTAAAAGTTTATTTCTTAACTGATATTTTCCCCATCCTAAATGTGCTGTTAAGCTTGACCCCAACTCCTCTTTTTTATATTCATGAAATACATCGTTGGTTGATTTAGTATAATTCGTGTGCAAAAAGTGTAATTTAATTAGTTTTTAGTAATTTTTCAAGTAGATATATTCTAAAGCTAATTTTCCTTTTTTCAGCCAAAAAGCCATTCGACAAACGAATGGGCCGTCCCACTTCAAGCCCATGGCGCAAACGGACCCCAGGAAGACCCGTTGCCAACCCGGCTTTAGTAACTTCTCCCAAGAAAACTATCCCCTCCTACACTCCCGAGGAACTTGAGTATCGGCCCACCAAAACCCCAACCAGCGCACCAAAGTCGATCCTGCCCTTCTCCAAGAACATTCTGCCCAAAAAGAATGAAATTGTTGACGTAAATGCGGCCTTTGGTAGCGATTCTAGTTTCCTGCCGAGGCCCCTTACACCACCCGAGCCGGAGGATACGGTTTCGGCGGAGGAGACTGAGCGTGTGTTGGCTGAGTTGGAAGGAAAGGAAACGGAAGGTGAGGGTATTTCTTTTCTTAGGCATGGTTTGCTCTTTTGTTTGGTTTTTGCATGGTTTGTCTTTTGTTTTCGAGGTTTTATAAGTTTCCAATATATGGTGAGAAGTAAAAAAGAAATATACAATTTGGAAGTAGATTCTTTTCAAATTTGATTTGCAACTCTAAATCTTCAAACTAAACTAAGATCCGCATTCAAGTGACAATCCAACACCGGAGTAGGCACTTTTAAGGCAGTTTTTAACTTTTTAAGGGCAGTATCGTGTTCAAGGGCAATCAAGGGCTTTGGAGCATATTTAATACTATCTATAATAATAAAAGAAAGAGTCTGTCTGTCTGTGTGTGTGTCTGTTATCGGATCGTAAAAGACCTACTTATACTGCCACGGAATTCGAAATTTTGAAGATAGATTCCCTTTAATACTAACGTGTGCACCTGAGGCTTAGTTTTTTCATATTTGTTCCATTTTTAGAGAAATTCGAATTTTCTGAAAAAATACACCACTTTCGCTCAAATCCGATAATTTTCTCTTTCCTGATGCCATCGGCTGAAAAAATTAAATAAACTTTTAACGAAACATTAAAATTCAAATGTTTATTTATTCTTTGCCATTACTTTCAGAAACTAAATTTATTATTTGAAAAATAATTGACACGTTTCAAGTGACGTAATTCTGCCAGTCTTCATTCCCGGATTTTATTGTGGGTTTATTTGATGATTTTTCATTGGATTTTTCTGTTGACTGCATGTATCATATTAAGCAGTAAATGTATAGTTTAAGCTATTACTGAACTATGATGGTTAATAAAGGCCATCGCACTAGAGCTATAGTGTTTTTGTCTTTATTTTTCGCCAAGTACGTTGTCAAGTTCGCCAATTATTAACTAAAATTCGCCAAATAGGCAATTTCTTTTATAAATAATTTATAAGCTGGTCGGTTGTTCGAAGGTCATTGTGTTAGAGCTGTATAATGGGTGTGGTAGCTATATCTATTTCTCCCCAAAATTATATCCCAAACGCGCCAAATGAGCTAAAAGGTTTTATGTATTATGAGGGAATGTGATGACATTTATGAGTGCATTTTATAGCGTATTTTTCATTTTGGAATTTAAGGCAATGAACGGGATTTATAATTTATAACGAGCGAAACAATAATAAGTTTATGATCCTATAACAGGTTATATGGTACACATATTTGGAATCTATTGTATTTTTTTATTCCGTGCGAAGAACGGGTATAAATTTGCTAGTAGAAGCATAATTAATGCTGCTGCTCCTCTTCTATGCAGGGTATTATTGGTGGGACTTTTTAGCTGCGTTTATAGGTCGCATACGGGACCGAAAGTCCTCCATGTCGTCCGTGGAACACATGTATGCGTTTTGGCCCACCAGAAAAAGGGTAGGCACTTTGTTGTCGAGATAATAAAGATCTCTCGCAGAATTTAAAGTTAGGCGGGCTTTCAGCTCTCTCCTGTAGTTTAATATGGAGAGCTCTCAAATGTAAATCGGCTATCGACCCACCTATTTTACAGTTTTTGTAAGCTTTTTTTATATTAAATTAATTTATGTTAAAGCTTTTATATGAAAGAGCTATAGAGCTCTTCTATAGAGTTATTTAGCAGTTGGAAGGATTGTGAACTAAGCAGTTAAGTTTCTGTTTCCACCTAGCAGTGGAATATATCAAATCTTATCCGATCTTTTAGTCATCATTTTTTAAAGTAAAGATATTATATAATATTTTTCAATTTATAATTAATTTTTGAACTATTTAACTATTGTATCAGTTTTAAGTTCAACAGTCTGGTAAGACGGCAAAATCTTGCAAGACTAAAACTCTTTAATAAAAAGGAGATATTTAAATTGTTTAGGTAACTTGCCTAATTCTGTTAACAGCTAAAATTTAATGTAGTATTAAAATTGAAGTAGATATTTCTTTGTATGTTAATCTAAGTTCAATCTTTTGCAAAATCATATTTTTTAAACAGAAATATCGGATTGCACTTTAAAAAAAATATATAGCTGTAATTTATCTGGAAAATGTGTAACCTGATTATCAAGTACTACTCTGATATGTGACTAAATTATTGTCCATCTAATTTACAGGTAATGCTGCTGAGGAACCACAGTCTAGTTCAAGCATCACATCCATAACAAGTTGGCTGAACGATGCACTCCTAGATAAGCCATTCGCTCCCATCACCAGTGATGTTGAAAAAGAGGCAACCATGTTACCAATTGAGACTACTTTACCAACTGTGGTCCCAGTTCAGCTGCCAACAGTTACTACCGAAGAGAGGAGACCTATCTCCCTGGCATCCTTGCTGTCGCAGGGGAAGACAATAAACTCGAACGCAATCCAAACTTTGAAGACCTCCGGTGGCATCAGTCTGCTGACCAACACTCAGGTCAGTCCAACCAAGTCTACCTTCATCACAGTCCCAAGTTCTTCTATTTCCACATCTTCTTCGCTCTTGACCGGTATCAGGACCCAGGGGGGCAAGATGATCCAGCTGGTCTCCAAACCGAAAGATAAAGAACAGACATCCCAACCCCAAACCTTCCAGACCAATCTTTCGCTCCTGTCCGATGTCGCTGGTACGAGAAAAGCTGAAGCGACAGCCACGTTAGTCAAGCTTGACCGACCATCGCCCTTCCAGTCGGTCAAGTGTGTCAAAGTCATCAAGTCCATCAGTTCTCCGCCATCGAGGATCGAGACAGCCGAAGAGATGGTTGAGAAGCAGCTGGCGATTCAGGCCCTCAACAAGAGCATAGGGATAGAGTCCTCAAGCAGTCTGGGGAAAGAGTCAGGGTACTCGATTTGCTATGCCAAGGCCGATGGGTCGATTGTGTCCCGGTCGGTAACAAGGCCAAGCTATCCTGGTCTCATTTCGCAGGGCAGGGGAAGGGGAGTGAGGCACCAGTTTCCAAGCACGGCTTTCAGGTTTAGTCACAAGTGAAGAGTTTCGGTGGCTTTGAAGACTTCAAGTCATTACATCAGAACAATCAGATAATAACTGTAATAATGAATGTCATCTTATGCTTTTGTTAATCTGGTTCAAAATAAGCTTTTTGCACCCACTTGGGGAGGATTTCTGATGCTTGGCCCTTCTCCTCCATCGAGGGTCAAGACAGCCGAAGAGATATTTGAGAAGCAGCTGGCGATTCAGGCCCTCAACAAGAGCATCGGGATAGAATCTTCCAGCAATCTGGGGAAAGAATCAGGATACTCGATTAGCTATGCCAAAGCCGATGGGTCTATTGTGTCTAGGTCGGTGACAGGACCAAGCTATCCTGGTCTTATGTCGCAGGGGAAGAGGAGTGAGGCACCCGTTTCCAAGCATGGCTTTTTTGTTTAGTCACAAGTGAAGAAATTCAATGATCAAATAAGGAATTTCAGTGACTGTATTATGAGATATAAAGTCAGTACATCAGAGCACCAGGATGTACTTCAAATAATATAAAGCTCTTTAAGGGAAAGTTAAACATCTCTGTCCCTATTTCACATGTTAAAAGTCTATATGACTATTTGTATCTGTCTTTGTTTTTAAATTTGTAAAGAAGTTTGGAATTTTTACATAAGAAAGCCCAGGAAGTTTTACGGCGATCCTAGTGTACTTTTTTTTTTAACTCAATCACAATTTTCAAAATTAAACTGAAAAATACTATATTAGGATGTCTAGAAAAAATTGTAGAGAATATTAGATTTTTGTGTGTTTTGTAAATTGTACATTTTTTTGCCCCTTTGTAAATGTTTTTATTTTCCTTTGTATAATTGTACATAGAGCTCCTTTGTATAATTTTTGTTCAGGAATTTTTTGTCTCTTTTTCCTCAATCTTGTTGTATTAATTACATATTTTATGTTTTATATTTTCATGGTCTAAAAATATATCAAGTGTCAGTGAGAATGTTTTAGTTTTCCCTAAGTTAAGTTACATGCTCACTAAATAGGCATATTTTATTCAATAACTATTTTAATTCAATTTGATCTTGCCTTAGATTTTAGTTATCATTTAACAATAACCCATCCTATTTCTAATGAATAATTGTAATAAATTTGCTTATTACTGATTCTGGAGTTTCAACTTTAAATGATAAGTTATACCAGTTTCTGTATTGTAAATATTTTTTTTTCTTTTAGCCATTGAAATATTAAAAACCATTTAATGTTTTTAAATTCTTAGGTAAATTTGATTGTAAAAATCGTTAATACAGTTTTTCAGTAAAATACTGCGGCACTTTTTTAAATGTATTCTTCGTTATTTCTTAAAGCATTACATTGCTGAGTACATATTAGTATCCCCCCCCCCTATTTTTTAAATTTATTATTCCTTATATGTTTGATACATTCTATGATATAGTTAACAACAAAGTTGCATTTTTTCATTCAAAGTTTTAACTGCATGTTTTTATCTTTAAACAAAAAAACTACCATTTACTAAAATGTACACATTTGGTGTTTTTTCTTATATAATGTAATACTTGTGTAAGTAATATTTTTTGTAATTCAATATGAATTTAATGAGATTTGATTCAATAACAGTTTTTTTTTTTTAAAGTACTATTTCTTTTTTCTCTTCCAATGTACTTATATTTCATTTAATTCTATTCTAACATATTCTAAGTACTTCAATTATTTAAAAAAAACTGCAAAATTGAATGCTTATTTAAAAAGCATAGGAAGCCGTTTTTATTAGAATTAAATCACCATTGCCATTAGCAGGAATCGCTCGAGAATTCTTTTTGACAATAAATTTATTTTTGTGACATCGATCCGTTTGAAATGACGTCAAATATATTTCACTACGAGATTCTTTGTACGTTGATATGAAATGTTTTCATTCTATTTAAAAGCGATGAACATTACATATTTATTCTTTGAAATATAAATTAATTATTGCAAACGATAAGTAATAATTATTGAATTTTCGAAATAAAATTAATGAATTGCCTAATTTAGCATGTCAATGTTTAATTGTTTAATATAGAATATTAATGCTGTTTTTGTCGCCTTTTTACCTGTTCAACACAAATGTTGTGTGGAAGCGGGTTAAGTGACAGATTCTGTTACAAACCTACTTGCTTAAAAACATTTTAGACACACACAAAACACACATTACACACAAAATCTTCCTAATAAAATGGCTGGTGCATGCTAAATCCATCGTGATCCAATTTAATGCAATGACATTTTATATGTTTTCATGTATATTTCATTGTTTTGTCTTTTGGATAAAGTTGGGCTGGAGAGCCCAGTCGGTAAGGCGCTTACCTCGCATGCGAAAAGTCCCAGGTTCGGGCCCGGGCATTGTCGAAATGTACATAAGCGGTCTGTGCAGCCAAAAGGACCGACGAATAATACACTTTGTAGAGGAAGTGCACGTTAAATATGCTTCAAACTCCCGAGGCTGTGTATGTGTCGCTCACGAGAAAGGCCTTATCACACGAGAGCTCGTTCGTTCAGCGACGTCCGTACGCCATATCAAAAACTGGTTTTTGGAGCAGTTTTTGCTTGATGAGCATTTTCGAGTCGACTCGAAAAAATCCGGCACATTTTTGCTGTTCGAACGGCTGCTCCAATCAGAACGAAGTTCAGTCGTGACGTCATGGCCGAGCCTCCTCCTCCAATACCGCGATAATACTGCTTTTAAGTTGGTGATGTCACGCATGACGTAGCCATTCTCTTGTGACGTTTTTGCTGTCCCAAAAAGTTGTTCGACGAGCGACGTTCGTACCGTCTGATAAGGGCTTAAGAGTTACTTTGGGTACCCAGTCAGGTGTTTTCTCTTCACTTGACTGTGGTTCTTAAAGATGCCGCCCGTCGCCAATAGCTCCAGTGCGACGATATTTAACTCAACGCCCCGCAGCGTCAATTAGCCCTAGTGTAGCTGTAGTGTGATTATTGTTCAGCTGAACACAGCAATTGAGTTTGTTAAGGGAAAAGTAGTCCAAGTAAAGAAAATTGTACACTGCGATGCAAAAGTTTAGACAATGGCGTTTTTAGCTGTAAAATTTAGAATTGTGATAGTAGAATTACAAAACACCCCTAAACATATTAAATATTTTGAAATGCTATAATTGAAACATAATTGTTTGATTTGCTATAACATTTTTTTTTCATAAAATAAAAATTTGTACGATGCAAAAGTTTAGACACTAATACGAGATTATGCTAATTTAAAGTAGATTATAGCCTAATTTCGCATATTTATTGATGAATTGAATTTGATAAATTGAAAAAACACAATATCCGGTGAACTAAACAGATTTAATAACGATATTGGTTCAATTTTACACCAAAAAGACAATATAGCCACTTTAAATATTTATTCAAATCATATTTGCTTCAAATGTACAATTTAACATCTCTAAATACGAACCGAATACTTACCAGTCCATCACCTTAAAGTTTTGTCACGAATTCGTGGATTTAGACATGCATTGACCGATGTTCTTGATGAAAAGTGCAGTTTTTCCCATATAAAACCACAAAATAGCGACATATTGTTCTTTTTTGCACTTTAGTACAGTGCAGAGATAGTCACCTCTTCAAAAACGACGAAAAAGTCGTCAATTTTAACGTAAATTCACTCTACACCATTGCGAAAGTTCCTTCTTTATACTGAAGTTTGAAATTTCTTGAGAAAAACCGGTTTCTTTGAACCGGTTACAATTTAACCGGTCTCTTTAGTGCTATTTAAACACGTTCAGTTTAATAATTGCCGAATATTGAAAAATAACCTATTGAAAACACCGGTTTTTCCCCTCAAAAACTCTAGCATAAAGAAGGAATTTGCGTAATGGTGTGGAGTGAATTTACGTTAAAATGAACTACTTTTTTGGTCGGTTTTGAAGAGGTGACTATTTCTGCATTGCACTAAAGTGCAAAAAAGAATAATATGCCGCTATTTTGTGATTTTATATGGGAAAGACTGCACTTTTCATCAAGAATATCGGTCAATGCATGTCTCTAAATCCACGAATTCGTGCCAAAACTTTAAGATGATGGACTGGTAGATATTCGGTTCGTATTTAGAGATGTTAAATTGTACAATTGAAGCAAATATGATTTGAATAAATATTTAAAGTGGCTATATTGTCTTTTTGGTGTAAAATTGAACCAATATCGTTATTAAATCTGTTTAGTTCACCGGATATTGTGTTTTTTCAATTTCTCAAATTCAATTCATCAATAAATATGCGAAATTAGGCCATTATCTACTTTAAATTAGCATAATCTCGTATTTGTGTCTAAACTTTTGCATCGTACAAATTTTTATTTTATGAAAAAAAAAATGTTATAGCAAATCAAACAATTATGTTTCAATTATAGCATTTCAAAATATTTATTTAATATGTTTAGGGGTGTTTTGTAATTCTACTATCACAATTCTAAATTTTACAGCTAAAAAACGTCATTGTCTAAACTTTTGCATTGCAGTGTGTATGCTAAGTACTAAATTATTCAATAGCGACTACGTGTCGTCCTTTTAACTTGACTGCAGTTTGAAATTGCTACTCCCGCTATAACTCTACTGCCCAATTCAGGGTTCGTACAATCCTTAAAAAACGATAATTTTCTTAAAAATGGGAACAAGTCCTATACCCCTTAAAAAAAGAAAAAAATCCTTAAAAAACCCTTATATTTTGGTAAAGTTAAAAAATTCTTCTTTTTTTGTTAAAATAATCATTTACTATCTGTCAAAGCAATGTTTTTAAGAGAAAATGGCGGCATTTCACGAGTTTCATTTGAAGAGCTTTAAGATTCAGCCAATCAAAGCTCACTTTTTTGCCCAACTCTTCCCCCACCCCTGTACACTTTTCTTTTTACCAGGGAATGGAAGGTTACTTTTAAAAAGTAACTTATGGTTACAGTTACTTTATTAACAAGAAGTTCTTAAAGAACTAAAATAGCCTACTTTCCTGTTACTTAATTACTTACTGAAATTCTAATAGGAAAACAACTAGGTTCCTAACAGTAAATATCATCAACAACCGTTTCTACACTAGATTTATACACATTAAGAAAAAAAATCTAAACACAACATCCAGCTATAATTTAAACTTCTAAAAGCCAAAATCAACTATTTTCCTTAATATTCTTTCTCAAATTAACTTAATATAATTTATCGTCTGCACGATTTATTTGTAGTACGAAGAATAATTAAATATTTAATAATAACAAAAGTAATGAAAACTACTCCGAACTGCATTCAAAAAATAAGAAATGTAAATTAAAACTAAGCATAATTGTATGCAAAATATATGCCTGGCCGCTTTCTTGGTAAACAATTAATGAACAATCAAAGAATCACATTGTGCTACATTTTATGACGTCATTCCAAACTGATTCATGAAAAAATATTTTGCTTTAAATAATTTTAAATAAAGTTTCTCATGTTATTGTTGATTTGGCAGCAGTGATTTAAATGACTCAAAATTGAATTTCAATGCTACTTCAATGGGAAATCGGCCGACAGATAGTAATTTTTTGTCCGTCCGGACGTACAGACAGGAGGGCAAAAAGTATGAAAGTTGGGTCTCTGAGGTCATAGCTTTCTAACAAAAAAATAATTTTTAAGATCCGATTGATAGAACCGATTTTGGAAGGGGGTACGGACAGACAGACTAACAGACGGACATCGACCGCATGTCAATACCTACTTTTTAATTTTTTTAATTCTTTCGAATTAAAAAAAGAAAAGTAGGCTAAAAATGTAACGTGTAGTTGCTTAATACGAAAAGTAACTAGTTACAGCTACTTTTAGAAACTTCAAGCTATAAGTCTAAGATAAAAGTCAAGCTAAAAATTGGACTTTAACCATTTACCATCTTACCATTTTTCAAAGAACCAAGGTTAAAGAAACATAAGCACTAAGACTAACAAAATACTGCAATTAGATTTCATTAAATTTTTTTTACATAACTTTTAAAGGAGTTTCATTTCAAAATTGGCATCCGACAGCCTTTGGTAAGTAACGAAATTTTCATTACTTTGTTACCGCTTAAAGTAACTAAGTTATAGTTACTTTCTGAAAAATCTAACGGCGTTACCTAAAGTAACTGTTACAAGTAACGCGTTACCCAAATCCCTGCTTTTTACCACCACTGCTACTAGCCCAGTTGGTAAGTCGTTTGCCTTGCATGCGGAAGGTCGGTTCGAGTCTTGGCATCAACAAAATAACGGACGACCTATGCACGGTCTGTGCAGCCAAAAGTAATAAATAATCCTGTGTAGAGGAAGTGCAAGTTAAATATGCTTCAAAGTCCCGATGTCGCTCCTAAAAAGTTGCGCTCGGTGCCTACTCAGTTGTCGGCTCGTCACTTGACTGCGGTCTTAAATTACGACGTCCGTTGCCAATAGCCCTCGTTTACTAGTGCCAGGAAAATTCAACTTAGCTTAATTCCTTTTATTCCAATATTGAGATTCCAATATTACTACGGTCCATATAACCCAATTTTATGGCGCCGCTAAAATAAAAGTCGATCAAGGCTGTCATTCATGTCAACTGAGCATACTTTGATCGGGGTGAGCACTAAAAATTCTCTATCTGAAAGAAAAAAAAGTTTTTAGAGGTAAAAAAAAACCGCTGTGTTCTTTTCAATTGAAGAGCTTAGTGGAAGAACGTACTAAGTGACAATTTTGAAAAAAATAAGATTTTTTTTTTGTCAATGAACATGTTATATTCTTTAAAGATAATGCTATTCTTTAAAGTTAACAAGTTAGACCTTTATCATAAATTTTAAGTTAAGTATATTTTTTAGGTTTCCAAGTACCGTTTCCATTACAGATCTGAAAAATCGGATCTGGTCTGGTTAAAGAAAGAATTTCCACTCAGTAGGGCGCTTAGATGTGATATGCTTCAATTTGAAGTTGAGCCTACATCCCCTCTCTTTGTCATTAACCCCCTTATTGATCTATCAAATGGGCATTTTAATGAAGACATACCCAATTCTTATGGGCTCGAGATGCTGTCTAGTATTCCCCCTGAAGCCAAACGTATTTTTACAGATGGAAGCAAACTGGAAAACAGTTTCTGCGGTTAGCGGATCCGTGATTTTCCGAGCAAACAAGGAATCCATTAATATCAGCAGAAGGACACCGAACCACAGTTCAAGCTACCGTGTGGAAGGAGTGCACGTTAAATAGGCTCCAAAGTCCTGACGCCGCGTGTACGATATCGCTCCTAAAAAGTTGCGGTTTGTGCCTACTGCGGGTGTCGGCTTGTCACTCGACTGTGGTTCTATAAATTACGACGCCCGTTGCCAATAGCCATAGTGTAGCTGTAGTGCGACAATGATTCAAACTTTCCTCATCTCAACCACAATCAGAATCTTGAGAGAGAAAAAGAAAATAACCGGATAGGGGAAAAGCTGCTTCTTCAGAAAAACGTCTCTCGGCAGTTTGTCACGTATAGCTGTTCTATCACGACATCTAAACAACAATGGAAACCTTCCATTATTTGGGACAAGAGCGACTGTAGCATGGTAGGCGACTCATAAAAACGATCAGAGTCACAGTTTGTCACCAATTATAAGTCAACTTTATTCCTCAAAGTGTCCCCTAACCCTGGAAAAGGGGAAATTCATAAATGCCTTGAAATACTCATGGAGAAATAAAGAAATTCTTTAAAAAAAATTGGCTTTTACATAGGGTTACGGTTGTACTGTTTTCCGGCTGTATATTTCTATCTATCCTACATGGAGCTTTACAGATTCAAAATACGCTTCGTATAATTTAAAACCCTGGTCAAGTGATGAGGTTGACACACCTGAGCGGACACCCAAAAAGCAGTGGCGTTATCGAACGCTTGTTCGGGATTTTCGACTCCACAGATTTAACGACACGTATGTCGCTCTGCTAAGAAATACAAACACACAAATCCATAACCATAAGCCGGGATTAGAACCCGGGACCTATCATGACTGCTTGGCCAGTTGCCTGACCATGCGATCTATTGCAATGCCCGTCGCCAATAGCCCTCGTGAAGCTCTAGTGCGACAATAATTCAACGCTACAATCGGCTTTAAGTAAAAAGTAGTCAAAGAAAGGATAACCCTAAATACAAAGAATTAAATTAGTCATTCTTTCTTTAAATGTTGTAAACTATTTTCCAATAAACCAACACCCCCTTTTCTAAATTTGCTGTTTGCAGTTCCAAAAAGTCGATTATATTTCTGATTAAATTTCTATTGCAGTTGAAATACAGATTTTAGATTTCTTTCCTTAAAAATTTAGAAGTCCGGCCCTGGTCATCCACGTGTCTCACGAACACTTTCGGTAAGTGGGACATTTTTCGAGATGTATGAAAAAAGACATGGGAAATAATATTGTGCGCTGGAAATAATTTGACTGCAAAAACAGTCTCATTACTATCGATTACGTTACGATTATCTAGTTCACATTTGCAGTAAATAAAATCTATTAAAACTTTCATAAAATTGATTGATTATCTTTTAACAATCACTTATACATTGATATATTTGAACAACGAAACCAAATAATTTCACAAGGCGTGGTGGTACATATATTCAGGTTGTGTGCTTGGAAACTTTACAACACAACACTTTCCGTTGTATTTAATTTAATTCGGAACAAGTACAACTACCAATACTTTTCCTGTTTTAAGTGTTTCAACGCACTAAATATTGTTTTGTAGTTTGAATGCTAAATAAAAACGAATCTGATATTTCTTAGTACGTAAAGTTTTAAATAGTTTTTTTACTGAAAGTATCAGATATTTACGAAATATTCACATATTCATTGTCATTCAAATTTTATAAAACCCATCTATGGACAAAGCCTCTTATAGTTTTTTCAACTTCTTTCTTCAATTTGGCAATATATATTCGAAACATTTGCTGAAGTGTTAGATTTGGCAAGAAACCCCTTTTTGGCATAAATAAGTGTTCAAATGGAAATATAAAAATTTAACAAGATTAATAAAAGTACATAATTTGATTGGTTTTTTATTGAATACTTTACATCCAAATTTAAATTTGATAGAATCTGAACTAAAAAGTTGCAGGACAGAAAAGAGTCGTGGTTTTCCTTTTATTTGGCGAGAATCGGCAACCCTAGTTAAAATTTTATTTTTTCTTATTCTCAAATCAAATTAGTTCGAGAGTGCGCCGTGGTTTGTTTTTGATTTTGTATTTGTTGTAGTACATGACTTAAAAAAAGGTTTACGTGTTAAAATTAAAAAATTCGATTTATTTCACTGTATTTCCGATGAGAATATTCGCCCTTTCTCTTCAAAGAATGGAAAATATCATGCCTAATTAAACGTAAACTTTATCCTCAGTTCGCCATGGCCTTTGAAAGTAAATATTTGTCAGTGGAACAATATCTTCGACGGCTTTCTGGGTTGGACAAGGAGGTTCTTTTAGTTGACCACAATTATGTGAAAGCTTGGAATGCGCAACCGGATTCGCATAGGACGAAACCAGCACATTTGCTCTTTATGAAAGGATTGCAACGGTATCCGCTCCGCTTTCCGATGTTAAGTGAGTGCATTTTTATTTTAATTTTTAACAACCCACAAGTTTATAATTTAATCATTAAACAAACGAAGGACTACCTAGTATTTCTAAAAGTTTTGGTTTTAAGAATTGGTTAGGGGAAGAAAGCGGAGTATTTAAAAATGTTCTTATTAAATGTTCCTGTGGCGGTTACCACACGCACGCAACCTCAATCTCAATCAATCATCCACTCGCTAGAGGGCGCAGATTTACCCCTGCGTTCCTACCAGTATCTATAATAATAAAAGTAGGTTTGTAACAGAATCTGTCACTTAACCCGCTTCCACACATTTGTGTTTAACAGGAATAAACGCGCCAAACACAACATTAATTCTATATCTAACATTTACACGCCAAATTTGGCTAGTTTCATTTATTTTCTTTCGAAAATTCAATAATTATTACTTATCGTTTGCGAAAATAATTTATATTTCAAAGAATAAATACGTAATATTCCTCGCACATTCCTGCACATTTTTATGCCAAGTTACTTTTGATTAAATAATTTATAATCGCAACAAAGTTTCACATGTCTAGTTGCCACAATCAACACCAGCGGTCTTTTGAAGGATATAACGGCTCAAGTGGCCACAATCGGCAGCCCGGAGGATTGCCGAGTAGCCACAATCCACGGCCCGGAGGGGGTACCAGGTACCAGCGTTTTTTTAAAGGATATCGCGGCTCGAATGGCCACAATCGACGGCCCGGAGGATTGCCGAGTGGCCACAATCGACGGCCCGGAGGGGGTATCAGCGGTTTTTTAAAGGATATCACGGCTCAAGTGGCCACAATCGACGGCCCGGAGGAGGTCGAAAGATTTCCGAGTTTCACAACTTGTGGCGCGGACAGGATAATTTCGTAACGTATATGGCGTACAACATTTTAAGTTTCGAACATTAAAATATTACTGGGCTTTCAAGACATGATAAAAACAAAACATCATGTGAAACTATTCCCTTACGCTACCGACACCACTCTGTGAGCAGAAGCAGCGGAAGAAATTCGAGAAATTCAACCGAGAGAACACGTCACAGGAAAAAAAGCCATACTACAATGACAGGAATAACCCCGCATCTGGAGAAGCAATAAACCAGCTATGAAAGCAAAACAAACAAGTAACTAGCTACGTAAAAATTATTCTAAATTAACTAATCTTAATAATTTTTCAACGTTTTGAACCAAATATTGATGTTAAAATTAAAATAATAATTTTTTGAAGTGAATTTACTGATGCCGTACCGGAATTAATATAAATATTTCGTAAAATACTACTAACTATAGAGTCATTCCATGTCAAATCAACACACTCATTAAACCTCACTGTCTCAGATTTTGCTGAAATTTGGAACAACAGTAGTGTTTATATAGTTATTTATGAAATGAAAATTTTTATTCACAAATATTGAGCCGTTTTAAAAATATGGCACTTTAAAAATTTAAAAAATTGGTCAAAAATTAAACCACTTCCGACCAATTTTCAAATTGACCTAGAAGCTTTCCTAATTAAGCTAGAGAGCTGGGATAAATGTCATCTGACAGAGATTTGTATGAACTTTTTAATGATATGTAACACACTTAGGAAATAGAAGATTTTATTTAAATTAAAATTTAATTAAATTTTAAAATTTAAATTTTTTTATAAAGTGGTACATAATTTAAAATTTCGAAATTAATTCCATGAATAGTTAGGACTCTTTTACATTATCTGACAAAATATCATGTTGGGATGAGAATGGGTTCATTGATAAAAAAAATCAAAACTAAAGCTTGTTGTCTATAAATATTTGTTTTTATTAATAACTTGATCAACCAATTTTAAAAATGACCTAGATAGTTTCCTAATTAATTTAGAAACCTGTGTTAAGTGCCATTTTTCAGCAATTTATAAGACAATTTTAATAAAATACAACACTTAGATTATAGAAGATTTTATTTAAATTAAAATTTAATTTTTTTAAAATTGCATACTTAAAATTTTAAAATTATTTTCATGAATATTTAGTATTTTTTTACAATATATGGGCAAAATATCATTTTGGGATAAGAATTGGTTCATTGCTAAAAAAATTCAAAACTGAAGATTGTTTTTCATTAATAAATGATTTCTTTATTAAACCTTTATTAAGCAATTTACAAAACAACCTAGGTAGTTTCCTAATTCAGCAATAACCTGTGGTAGGTTTCATTTTACAGCAATTTGTAAGACCTTTCTAATGACATGTAACAAATTTAGAATATAAAAGATATAAATTAAATTACAAATGAAAAAGAAACAGTGAAGATTGTTTATCATTATTGTTAGTTAATAATTCAGCTTATAACACAAGAATACTAATATTAACACTTCCCTTCTAATAAAACACTCAGGAAACTGGTGGCTCAGGTACGTTTTGAAGAAAAATGAACTTGATGAGGTAAAGATAAATTTTCTTTACCCATTTGGACCATCTGCATCAATCTCGTATCCAAGAAATGCTGATGTTTTATGGGGGTCAGTTAGCAAAAGTAAATCCATTGACTCCCACTGGAAGAAGTTAGGTTTTACTTCAAAGTGATGTCTGCCAAACAAATGTGGCTTTTTCAAACTACAAATGAAACTTTCTTCAGGTTATCATTTCTACCACAGGTTTATTGCTGCATTGAGAAACCGGTTAATTTTAAGTTGATCGTGCTTCTGTCGCCAAGGGATTTGGCGCTTTTGTTGGGAGCGATAAACAATTTTTTTTGGTGATGCGGCATTTTCTGGTGAAATATGTTGTGGAATCTTTGTTGTGGCTAGGTGGCGCTGGTTATACTTGAGCAGATGTTAGGCGCGTAAGATTTTTTGTTGTAAATTAATTATTGTCCAATCGCGGATGGTGCTTATTTAAATTCGGAATTTTTTGCAAATCTAAATAAATTTATTTTTGATTTACTTTGTAAATTAAAAATTGCCCGGGCCCCAAACGAGTGTTTAGCTTTCAATGGGCCATACAGTACTGCCATGTAGATACTGATGTTTTTAGAGAAAAACATTGCCCGGAGCCCCGAACGCGTGCGTACTGGATTTCCACTCACTCTTGTAGCTCTAGTGCGACGATAATTAAACTAAACTAAATTGCCCAAACGCGTGCGTACTGGATAACCATCTGTAGCCTTAGTGCGACGATTTTTCAACGATATTAAACTGGATTCCCACTCGTTTAGCTCTAGTGCGAAAATTTTCAAACAAAACTAAACTGGATTCCACTCGTGTAGCTCTAGTGCGAAATTCAAACAAACTAAACTGGATGCCACTCGTGTAACTCTAGTGCGACGAAAATTCAAACAAAACTAAACTGGATTGCAAGTATAGCCATGTGTAGAATAAAGTTTGTTTGTGTTGCCCAAGCAAACCAAAACCCCGAGTCTGGTTTATTTTTCGAAAGTAACTAGGGTTACTGCATCGCGTAAAGGAATCTGGCAATGGAAAACACGCGAGTTTCGCCAAGTTGTTGTGTTTTTAGGCAAATCCTTGGCGACAGAAGCACCGTCACTTATTATTTACCGAGAAACCTCCTAGGTGTTTTGAAATGCTTGTTCAGGTTAATAATGAAAATATTTATATGAAAAACAATCTTCAGTTTTAATTTTTTTAGTAATGAACCATTATTCCCAAAATGATATTTGCCATATATTGTACAAAAAAAAACTAACTATTCATGAAAATAATTTTAAATTTTAACTGCATTTTTTTTAAAAATTACTTAATTTATAAATCACCTATAATCTAAGTGTTTATATTTTATTAAAATTGTCTTATAAATTTTTGTAAATGGCACTTAACACAGGTTTCTAATTAATTAGGGAACTATCTAAGTCATTTTAAATGGTTGATCAAGTTATTATAAAAAAATATTTAGGACAACAAGCTTTAGTTTTGATTTTTTTTATCAATAACCCATTCTCACCCAACATGATATTTTGTCAGATAATGTAAAAGAGTCCTAACTATTCATGGAATTATTTTCAAAATTTTAAATTATGTACTTTTAAAAAAAAATTAAATTTTAAAATTTAATTAAATTTTAATTTAAATAAAATCTTCTATATCCTAAGTGTGTTACATATCATTAAAAAGTTCATACAAATCTCTGTCAGATGAAATTTATCCCAGCTCTCTAGCTTAATTAGGAAAGCTTCTAGGTCAATTTGAAAATTGGTCGGATGTGGTTTTTTGACCAATTTTTTGAACTTTTAAAGTGCCATATTTTTAAAACGGCTCAATATTTGTGAATAAAAATTTTCATTTCACAAATAACTATATAAACACTACTGTTGTGCCAAATTTCAGCAAAATCTGAGACGGTGAGGTAGAATTTTCCCGAGAAGTGTGTTGAATTGACACGGAATGACTCTATAGCAACCCTGTGTTTACTATTTCACGAACGTCAAAAGTTGCCAAATAGCATTCCGGCCTGAATATGCTAGGTGTTCCACATTTGCTAAGTAGGCGCGTAATCGCAGTAGGTTAGTGTTCTTCTTATAGTTCTAGTTATGATCATATCAGATTTGTCAACCAGCATCAGCACCTAGTAATGTTTGTTATAAAGTCGGATTCGCAATACGTTGGTGTTCCTTTTATAGTTCTAGGTATGATCAGATTTGTCAACCAGCCTCAGCATCTATTAATATTTGTTAGTTAGAGACCTAATCGTAGCAGTTTTTTTTTTTAAAGTTTTGTTTCTGAAAAAATCGATCAACCAACCACAACTCCTTGTAATATCTACTAGTTGGCAGTGTAATCGG
Source organism: Oedothorax gibbosus (assembly GCA_019343175.1). Taxonomy (NCBI): domain Eukaryota; kingdom Metazoa; phylum Arthropoda; class Arachnida; order Araneae; family Linyphiidae; genus Oedothorax; species Oedothorax gibbosus. Next base: position 69,670 of record JAFNEN010000847.1, on the reverse strand, counting down.
TATAGGATCAGGGTTCCATTTCTTACTTAGTTTTAGTTCAGGACAGATCAGTCAACCAAATTTCAGGTTCTTTGTTAGTTTCAAAAATTAGGATGGCCTGTGACTTCATCGCTACTTAGGACTTTTTGTTGTTGTGCTGAGGGAATGTTATTGTGTTTTTAATTGAAACAAAAGACAATTTATTCAACGTCTGCCATACACAAAATATGAAGGTTGCTGTTTAACTTAAAAGTGAACTGAAGTGCTCGTAAACCAAGAATTAACAAAACAATAAATTTTTAATGCAATAAAAGTTTTTGAATTCGGACGATTCGCAGTGAAATTGTATTTTTTACGTGTTTCAAACAAATTTCCCACGAAATGACCAACTTTGGAGCTTGATTTTTCTCCCATCGTGAATCGGCCGATTTAAAAGAAAAATAACCGGTAATCAATTATTTTTGAGTGATTAGTAAACAATCGCCCGCCCCCGCCGAAGGGACTACAGGCAGAGCTTAGAGGAATATTGGCAGGTATGTAAATATTACGAAACAGCTATGGTATAATGGTGATGGTCAGTTTGTGTTACGTTGCCAAGCAACGAAAATGCCCAAATGTGGCAAATATTCCACTTCACATTTCGTGCAACTTGATAGATATAGCATCCCTACGTTACATTTTGTAGCTCGCCAAAAGTCGCCAATGAACCGACCGGACACTTTATCATAGCTGTATCAATATTATAAAAGACGCATGTAAAATAACATGGTGCAAGAAATACCTTCTCGCAGAGAACACAAACCAAATGGTTGAAGTTTTTTTACTACAATGCTACAAATTTTACTTAGACAGACCTTCCAAAACTGTTCATGTTACCCCATTACCCCACTTTGTTAAATTATCTAACGTAAAATGTCACCCTTAAATGTTGCGTTGGGTGTCGGCTCATCACTTGACTGGTTCAAAATTATGACACCTGGCGCCAATAGCCCTCGTGTAGCTCTAGTGCAACGATAATTCCAGCAAACCGAATTACCTAAGCTAAAGTTGAACCAATACTAATAAAAATTTTGTATGATGAATTTCACTGTCACTGTAATTTTTTTGTGGTGTTTAACTGTAAAATTTGTTTTGCAGAGACAAGAAGTCGACAAAGAAGTTGATGTTGAAACTGTCGATGAACCCATCACGAATCGGTTTGATAACCCCAAATCAAAAGTTTTGCCAACTGAATGTGAACGGAACTTTAGAAACACAAAGCTGTTTAGAGAGACGGAGCAAGAAGATTTTGATTTGTAAGTTTCTAACTTTTGTCAAAGTTTTAAGTTCAATAATAGGGACTGCTTAGAACGTGTAATAACCTTTAACCTTTTAAAATTGTAACATTGAATGCTTTTTTATCTGCAGATATTTCAGCAACACAGTTAATTTTTAAATAGCGAAATCGGAAACGTTAAACTATTGTAATTTGTGTCAACATGGTATTTTCACTTTATGTCGATCATACAAATTTGTTTTGTCATGTATTTTTTTTTTGTCATTATAGGGTAATTTTTTCATACTTTAGTTGCAAAATTTCAGCTAAAAACCATAACTCGATTGATAACAATTTTGGTAAATATCAAAGAGTTAAACTAATTATGACTGAAGAGCACAAAAATTTAAAAACTCTATTCTAAAATTAAAGTAGAATAAATTTGTTCTGAAGCTAAAATTCAAATACGTCGGGTCTTTCAAAATGTTAATTTATTTTCAATAATAGTACAGGTGTTTTTATGCTTATCTACTCTTGCATACCTGCCAACTGAATTGTCCGTACTTTCTACGGACGAGGGTATCAAACTACGGAGTTACGGAAACAGTCAAAATTACGGATAAGCTTCGATATTTTCATCAAAATTTATTTTTGAGATTTGTTTCGCCTTGGTATAGTGACTTTTTAGCGCACAATGAAAAAATCGGTTTGTCGGCCTAGATAAACAATGCCAATGATATTAATAGGATTTTTTTTTTTAAATTTAAACAATGTATATTTCATTTACGGAAATAAAAGGCTCATAATGCGGTTCAGAGTGTTTTTTTATATTCGTGCAGAAAGCAAACTTTTTAATTTGGATAATCGATTAATTAATGGGATTAGACCAATTTCACACAAAGTGAATTTAAAAAAATGTTCAAAAAATTGTATAATATGAAATGCCAGATAGGATTGTAAAGTGAGTATGGAGTATTAAAAAATAATTTTTTAGATATATTTACTCCCCTGAGTTGGGCTTTATAATCTTATTAATTTGAAGCATGTTTTTGTAAAAATTAATTGTAATGCTATAATGAAACCTGTATCTTAGAATTAAATTTATGTATGTGTTCTTAGTTTTTATTTTATCCACACATTTTACTGTACTTCGAAAAGATCATATTACATTTATTTTTACAGAATATGGATCTACTTTCTTGGCTTCATAAAACATTACTGAATAATTTGGGAGTACCTACACTGCCAATATATATTGACGTGTAGCAGACCTTAGAAGCAAAAGTAAGTTGGGTCCACTTATATTTTTTAAATATCTACAATTGCTTTGAAACAAGTCCTTAACAGAGTTTCACTTAAAGATTTTGCTTTTTCTATTTTAAAATGTTGTATTTGTTTTCAATAAAGCAAACAACAAAGAGACAGTAAAATGCAAACAATCCCCTCTCCATATTTTAATACTTTTAACTTCCACACTACATTTATTAGGTAAAAAGTGGAAGGTATTATAATCGTTCAGTCCGTCCTTCTGTCCGTCACCCACTTTCATAGTCCAAACTACAAATCCTACGGACTAGTGTGATACGTCAAAAAATCAGCGCATCGAAATGAGAAGACATTGAAAATCTCAGAAAAGAATTCGAAGTACTTTAATTATTTAAAAAACTGCAAAATTTAATGCTCATTTAAAAAGCATAAGAAGCAATTTTTTATCAGAATTAAATTACCATTGCCATTAGCAACAATCACTCGAGAAACATTAATTCTTTGAAATAATAAATTAAAAGAATTTATTTTTGCGACATCAATCATTTTGAAATGACGTCAAATATATTTCTCTAAGAGATTCTTTGTTTGTTGTTTATATGAAATGTTTTGGTTCTATTTAACAGAGAGGAATATTACATGTTTTTTCTTTGAAATATAAAATAATTTTTGCAAACGATAATAATTATTGAAGAGATAATTCTTGAATTTTCAAAATAAAATAACTGAAACTTGCCAAATTTAGCATTTAAAGGTTTATAATAGAAAGGTTTATATACTTTTTTTCATGAGATCAACCTTGGCCGCAGGGACTTCAAACCAAGAACGGCTCTCTGCAGAAATAAGAACAGGGAAATCTTGAGTGATAAATCGATGATCTTATAAAGGTGGAATGAATATTTTCATGACCTACTAAACGTGGATCACCCACCATGTGTTCCCAACCACCCTCAAAACGTAAATCCAGATATGATCGATCCCCCTTCGTCTGCTGAAGTTGTGGAAGCAATTAAATAGTTAAAAAACCATAAGGCTCCTGGCCCAGACTCTATTCCATCAGAATTTCTAAAATGTGCTGGAACAGATGTAACTAAAGCTATCCACCACATTATGGTATCAGTGTGGGAGACTGAAGTCTTTCCCCAAGAATGGAAGCTCAGCACTATCTGTCCCATTCATAAAAAAGGAGATGTACTCGATTGTTCCAACTATAGGGGAATAAGCCTTCTGTGTACAACTTATAAGATCTTCTCAAATATACTCTTTAACAGGCTGTCTTCCTATGCCGAAAACATCATAGGTGATTATCAGTGTGGATTTTGAAGGGATAGATCCACAACTGAACAAATATTTAATATGCGGCAAATTCTAGAAAAGACTAAAGAATTCCAAATCAATACACACCATCTCTTCATTGATTTCAAAACGGCATATGATAGCATCAATAGGGAACTGCTCACCGACACCCTGAGACAGTTCAACATCCCTGAAAAACTTGTGAAACTGATATCCCTCGCATACAATGACACCAAAATGAGAGTCAAGATCCAGGGAGGCTTGTCTGAACCTGTTGAAATAACAAACGGCGTCAGGCAGGGAGACGCGCTAGCATGCCTTCTTTTCAACCTCGCTCTTGAAAAAATAATAAGAGATTCAGAAATTAACACAAGGGGAACTATTTTCTCCAAATCTGTTCAAATTGTGGCTTACGCTGACGATATTGATATCATAGCAAGAACTCCTAAAGACCTCAAGCAGGCGTTCCTGGATCTGGAAAGAGAGGCCAAAAAAATGCACCTCTCAATTAATCAGAATAAGACAAAGTATATGCAATTTGTTAACTACACTGACATCGAGATTGGAGAGTACAAATTTGAAAAGGTGAACTCGTTTACCTATCTTGGCTCTGAGATAAACTCTGAAAACTCTTTGTCCCCAGAGGTCAGAAAGAGAGTAACTGCAGCCAACAGGTGCTTCTATAGCATTAGAAAATTTCTCAAATCAAACAACATCAAAAGAGATACAAAGTTGCTGATATATTAAAGTCTAATCAGGTCAGTTCTCACCTACGCGTCTGAAACCTGGACCTTGTCCCAGGCTGATGAGAGGACCCTCGCTACTTTTGAGAGGAAGATCCTCCGGTCAATTTTTGGTGGTGTCTGTGACAATGGAGTGTGGAGAAGGAGAACTAACTCTGAACTTTATAGACTATTCAGAGAGCCGGACATCCTGAAATATCATAAAATCCAACGCATGAAATGGGCCGGACACATTATTATCATAATGAATGATGACAGAACAACAAAAAATATTTTTTTGGCTAAACCAAATGGAACTCGAAAATGAGGCAGACCCAGACTGAGGTGGGTGGACTGCCTCCAAAAGGACTTTGTTTCGATAAAGGTCAGAGACTGGAAAGCTGTTGCGCGCAGAAGGAGAGACTGGGCAAATCTCCTTGAGAAAGCCAGGGTCCACCCAGGACTGTCGAGCTATTGATGATGATGGTTTATAATAGAATTAATATTGTGTTTGCGACTTTTTTCCTGTTTAACACAAATGTTGTGTGGAAGCGGGCTGAGTGGCAGATTCTGTTAAAAACATACTTGTTTAAACATTAAGTGCCCTTTTTTTCTAAGCTTTTTTGAAGAATTAATTCCTAATTTCAGGGTGTCTACCCATCTGTCATCTGTAAAGTTACAGAATTTTAGTTCGAACTTGAAAAGTCAAGGGATTTTTTATTTTTGGGTGAAGAACTTAGGAGAAATGTTAGGTTTTTAAAACATCCATCTGTGTGTGTGTTTTTTTTGTTATATGGGTGTTTTATTAATTATAGTTTTTTGCAATACAAAAATATTAATTCAAAAATTATTTCATCAAGTCAAGTTTACTTTCCCCCACAATTTATTATTGAATTGCAATCTTAACTTGTTGTAAAGTAGTTGTTTGACTTTAAAATCGCAACCTTCGTAAAGAAAAAGGTAGTTTTGATTGAAAATAAAATACCTTTCATAAGATTATGAAGTTTGGAATCCAGGTTTGAAGTGGTTTTAATCCACTTTTAGCACTAAGAACTCAGATTCTTATGTCTTGCTTCATAAATTGACTTTAAGAGTGACAGAAAAGTTTGGAAGTTTTGTTTTTCCTTATACAGGGTGTCTACAGAAAATTTGCAAGCCATTTTAGGGACTTTTTAGGGAGTTTTTGGGTATTCTCTGAAAAAAATTCTTGACCAAACATTTCTGACACAAAATTGACGACAAAAGTATTATGAATTGCCAAATGTGCTTTTAATCAACGTAACAAATATTTTATAATGAAAAACTTTTAATTTCATGAACTATATTTGAATATAAAATAAATGTTTTAAAATGAAAATAAGGGTTTTAAATTTTTACTAACATCAAATGAATCTTGATCATTATTGATAATATTTTCAGAAATGTTGATTAATTTTAAGCCTATAAGGCGGTTTCTTAAAGAGTCCGATGATACATATTAAGTAGTGTTGAAATGTTTATTTCTGAATTCATAATCAATTGTTATACCTAAATCATAAACAAGGCTGACTCATATACACAAAATAAAAACCTTTTTTAAAAAACACACACATAAAGCTAATGTAGGATTTAAACACATTTTTTCATTTTCTTTTCTGTGTGATTAATTTTTTTATCTAGCTCTATCAATTCATCTTTTCCACTTTGCATTATTTCCAATTTTCTTTTTAAAACCTAGGTACACGGCTAACTAATCGTAGAAATTTGGATACCGGACATAGCGAAAAGACGACAATCGGTAAATCGCGAAATCCGATTCTTCAAAAATTCAAAGTGGTAATGAAAAAAAAAAAGGTTTGGGATAGTTATGAAAATTTGAAGATCGGCCCATCGCGGAACCATAGACATCGGGAATCGTGAAACATTATACATCAGCAAAAGAGATAAAGATTGCTGTTCATTTGGTGCATTGAAATCAAGTTTTGGTTGTTTGAAATCTCCAACTTTTGGTCTTTCAATACATATCCTTATTAACATGGTTCATACATTTGTAAGGAAAAAAAATTCGCACATTTTTCCAGAAAAATTCAAGAACTAGAAATTTACTAGCAACATAAAATCTAAATATATAAAGCGTGTATAAGTCCATTTTTTAAAAAAACTAAAAATTGTTTAAAATCAGAAACCCCGGTACAGGCGTGATTAGAAAAAGAGATTCAAATGTAAACAAAAAAAGTATTTTAACATTCAAGCAGTTCTTGTGATAACGACACAAGGACACCGTCAATCGGACACTTGATCAGGAAATATATTCTGGTTGTCAGACTTGGCCTGAACTGGAGCTACAAAAGTAACCAGATACTGATCACGCAGAGCCAGAGAACTGTCAATCATTCTGATGCATTGTGACGTCATCGGTAGATGTCGTTAAAATTACTAGGCAGCTAAATAAATAAATCAGGAAGCATTATTGGATTGGACTGCTCTTCTAATGGAGGTTGCACTGGCTGGCCGAGATTTGACGACATCTTAGAGTAATCCAATCTGAATTTATCTTCTAATTTTGATTAAAATTTGTATTATTAGAATCGGTAATTTTAACTTGTTGTTTAATGAAATTTAAGCTTAGTTTCACCTAATTACGGCGTCGCATTTTCGCGACGACCAACAATTTTTTTTTTCGCATTTTCGTGCAAGACTGCAGATTGATCCCTGAGTCTGGGTTTTAAAGTTTTACTAACATCAATATGAATCTTGATCACAATTGATAATACTTACAGAACTGTTGATTATCTAAGCCTATAAGGTGGTTTTTAAAAGAGTCCGATGATGCCGTCTAATGACGCCGTCCAGCGACTAGGATTTTACCGAAAATTGCAAAATCCTGACTACCAAATTGCTAGACAGCGAAAATAGGCAAACCGAAGAAACTAAACACGGAACTATACACATCGCGGATATTCAACAATCGGTAAAACCGCAGATATCAAAACAAAGGTAAATCGCAAATATCAGGAATTCAACGATCGATAAAACCGAAAATTTTGACGATTGACAAAACGCCGTACCCAGAACATTCATCAAACAAAATCATAAAGGTCAGCAAATCGCGGTGATCATCGGTCAATCGCGGAACCAAAAATAACCAACTCACAAATTCAGTAAAGCCGGTGAAAAGTTTAAAGTTTCGAAAGCAAAACTGTCATTGAAAAATAAATAATAATATGTACTATACTATAATTATAATCATTTGAAAAATAAGGAAAAAAACACGCAAAAAAATAAAGCTCTTTTGCTTGAAAAAATAAACGAGTATTTAAAAGCTATTAACATATAAAGTTTTAAAAAAAATCAAAGATTGAATTTAATTTTTTTCTTTCGCGAATTTTCAAGTAAATCGTCAATTAAAAAAAAGTTAATCAAAAAGGTTCCATGATTCCGTCCGTTGAATATCATCATAGCACAAATTAATTCGAATAGTAGTAGTTGAAACCGAAACTAACTGGTTAAAAACATTTTTCAACTTAAATTCTGTAAAACTAAATAGATTTGATTTAAAATAATAATATAACAAAAAAAAATGAAAATAAATGTTGTATACTTACGAGCAAATAATAAAGTCCTTGCAGAACAAGAATAGACACAGTCCAGTCACAATGGAAGTGGTGAAAAGGAAATGGCTCTGAAAACTAACGATTGCATAACGCACCGGTTTTTTTTACAGAAAAAAAACGGTATTTCGGAACCGGCAATACAGTGATAACTAACGGTAAAAAACCGGTTTTTAAAAAACACACTGATAACCGGTTTTTTTTTTTAAATCCCCACATCCCTAATTTCTTTTCACCGCTTTTTTGAACACAAGCGCCCTCTCCATGAGTTTTTTAACTATCGTGATTCACATCTAAATTTCGCAGTTTTCGGGACCCATTTTTCGATTTCGGTACCTTTTCGGTATTTTAGGTACTAGTTTTCCGATTTCGGTACTATTTCGGTATTTAGGGATATTTCGGGACCTGTAGACACCCTGTTATAGTAAACCTGGAAAAGCCAGGTAAGTTTGAAATTAAATTTTGAGTAGATAGCCTGTAATTTAAGCAATGAAATGTACATGCTGTTGTTGTTGCTAATTCCCATCTGGTCTGACGGAGTCAGACCAGATCAATAAATCCGTTGACATTTAGGAAAAAGGAAGGAATTTAGTCCGAAACCTAAAGGGGAGAAGAATGTATGTCGTCCCAGTCCAGTCCTACGCAGTTTAGGATATGATCAGGTGATGCCTGGTTTGGCTGGCACTTAGGGCAAGGAGGGAAGATCTTTTGATTAGCAGAAGACTTTTCAGGTGTTCGCTGGCTAGTCTGGACAAGCAGGTGTTGGTCTGTCACCAGGAAGAGAGTCCTGGCCTTTTTGCTTTGTACCAGTAGTGAGTAGGAGGTTGAAGCCTATTTTGTTTGTTTTGGGCCGTTTGCCTTGCGAATATGATGGTAGGTGAGCTCTGAGGTGGAGGGGACTGAGTTGTCTAGTCCCTGCTTTGCTAGAGTGTCTGCCAACTCATTACCGTGGATGTCGACATGGGATGGGATCCATTGGAAGTAGACATGCTGTTGGGAAAGGTGTACAACTTTATGCAAGATGGAAAAACTGGTTTTATCTCCAACGAGAGACCAATTGTTTAGGTGTTGAATAAATGTACATGTATAAGGGTATATTTCCTTTTAACCTTCCTCTGTTTTATCTGTCTAACTCCATCATAATGAGAATAGAATTATCTATTTGCATGTAGAAGAATGATTTGTTCATTTTATTCAATGTTTATTTTTAGTAATAAATTCCTCTATATAAGTTTAGCAGTTCTAAAAAACCATGCTCCATTACACAACATTTAGCTCGATATTAAACTTTTCAAAGTTAAAATTAAACTAAACTATAAACTAAAATTAAACTAAAATGAAACAATGGAATTTGTATAACAAATATTGGTTGATTATTTGTTATACAAATATAAGCAGAATTTAAAACTTTAAATGCAACTTTTATTTACATTAGATTTTCCATTGCTGAAATACATTGTTTAAATAATACAAATTTCCTTACTGTAGCATTTTTTTAAAATTTTGAACATATTTTTAAATTAAGAAGTATTGTGGTACTTGTTACAGCAAAAAGGCTTAATATTTTCTCTCTTTTTACTGATATACAGATAAAGTGTGTATAGAAACCTACGTTAAACATAAATAAAAGCTTCTATATATTACAATATAGTACATTTTTTAAAAAATTTCGCATGCAGTTAAACAAAAAGTTACTCCCTTTTCTGTTCTTGCCTCCCTAAAAATATCGTCTAAAATAAATTAACAATTTTTTCGTATAAAACAACGAGAGAAGTATATTTTTGGAAAAATTGCTGGCGTTTTTTTTCTTTCTTAAATTCAAAATGCTAATCCCATAATGTTGAACTAGTTCTAATTTTAGAATGCAGAATGCAACAATCAATTTTTTTTCAAAGAATCTCAGACATTCAAGTTTTCTCAGAATTCTCAGTTTTCAAGTGCCAGTCCGCTCTCAAGACTCATATGATAATAGATTTTAGATAGTTTTTTTTTAATTTTATATATTACAAAAGATGAATCATTAAAGTTTTAATACTACTAATTAATACCTATTAATTAAAAATATAAGTGATTTCTAATACAAACTAACTTAAACTTGTTTCATTAAAACTTGCGTAAAGATAGATGATTATAAAATTGTGATAAATAAATCAATTTAAATATGGGTGAAAAAACCAATATGTATGTAATATAGTAAGAGAATATCAAAGTCAAATTCAGTTAAGAATTAAAAAAAAGGAGTTTACTTTCTGCTTTGGCACACCTGACAAGTTTCATGCCAAAAAATGCAACCCTGTTGTTATCCATCTCTTTGTATGTGTGAAACCTTTGGCCTATTGTTATGGTACCGCTCGTGTTTACGGCCTCCTCTCCTTTCCCGCGAGGGGGGGGGGTGCGGAATTTCCGGCGTCGTATTCTCGGCCGGCACGGGAATTAAAGGGTTAATGATTCTGATAATGTACCAAATGAATTTACTTTGAAGGATGTACCGTCAGGTTCGCGAAAGTAAAGAATTCCAGTATGGAGCGTGACTTGTTGCCCTCCAACAAAATGAACTGACTAGATCTCTGATGCATATTTGCAGACATAATTTTGACTAAAGTCAACATGTATCAAAATTTCATTGAGCTTAAGGCCTGTTTTTAGATTAGTCATATCTTTATGTTGATGAATAATGTTTGCAACATGATGCATATATGTTTGCCATTCATTCTTAAATGTAGAAATCATCTCTCTAATAATGGTTAACAGTGATATCTTTTTGGGTTTTTTAACAAATTTTTTCTTGCCGGTTTTGTCAATATATGTTTCATGTAAAAGTCTCCATCTCATAGACGAAGCTTGTTGGTTTTCATCACATTCCTGAAATTGAACTTCTATATCGCCACATATTTTGCACGTTCTCTCCAAGCACTCCACCCTTTTTTTCTCACAGCATACGTTCTTTATCAAATCATCACATGAATTCTCAGCAATAACATTTTGCTTGTGTAGTTCCTCAACTAGCATTTCCATATTTGAATGATTGCGGCATAAAACAGTATCTCTTTCTTTGATCGTGGGATCAACAATCCAAAAAGGAAGCAATCTGGTGAAAGGAGTGTAACTAATTTTGTGTTCTGGGTGTTCGTCACAAAATTTTTTATGGAGATTAATTAGTGTGTCACATAAATATATCTTCTGTTCTTTTTTTCTTCTTTAATGTCCGTGTGTCCTTCTTGCCGGGACACATTCGTGAATTGATATCTTGTTCAAAAAATTTCAGAACGTCCTCTTTTACTTTAAATGATACAACACATCCACTACCCTTTTTACGTTCATATTCGGAATAATTTTTTCTTATTTTATTTGCCAATACCCGTTTTTTAGAGAGGAAAGGCTTTGCAGAATGAAGGACTCTATATTTCTTCAGAAAATTTCCTGATATAACTTTTGAGAACATTTGCCTAGATTTTTCATTTGGTAGATTTTGAACTCCTTGTTCTAATTAAGCTGCTATAACTTGTCCAAACAAAAGGCTTTTCTTGGCTGCTTGAGATACGAACCTTGAACCCTTTAACAGATGCTTTACTTTTGATTTTGGAGATAAACTTTGTTTATCCTTGTTTTTTAGGCGATGGTATCTTTTTTTTTACCTTTCAGCTGTCCGCTTTGTTATCAACAGTTCTTGTTCCACTTTTTTTAAGTTGCCTTGTAACTTTTGATCGGTTATTTAGAATTTTCTTTCTACCTATTAGTGTACATCTAGAAATAGGTTTCGCTGGACACATACTAGTAGAACAGCTTTCATTTTCTCTGTAGACTTGAGATTCTTCTGGGGAAAAGGATGAAGTGATTTCAACAATATTTCGAGCAGCTTTGATTTCTCTACTTTTTCTTGTATTTTCTCTCCACTGTTTCTTTTTCATCCTATGCTCCCGAGCTGACATTTGGCTAACCAGCTTAACTTTTCCTTCTTTTTCAAGTATATCAACCTTTCTTTCTGCTTTTTTAATAGAACTGGGTCTGCCTTTATTATCCCTCTCTGGGTCTGCCATTCTCCCTCTTTCTTATCAAAATCACTTTTAGTTTATCATCAGAACATCTCTTGCTAGTCATTTTGTGTCAATATAAATCTGTAACAAAATACACAGAATACAAATTAACTTTCTAAGCATATAATATAGACTATATAATATTAAAGTACATCTAAATCAAACATTGCTTCAGGATTTAGATAAACCAAACATTGTGCATGTTGAACTGAATTCTTGAAAAAATATATATGTAGTAAACAAAACTTAAAAACTGTTTAATACTATAAAATTCTAATGTCACTTTGTTCACATTTGATGCATGGAAAGGAAATGTAAACTTATTGAACTGACAATTCAGATTCAAATAATTCATCCTATAAAATAGTTAAATTTAACTCTCTTGTTTAACTAATTTATACCTAGGTCTAAAGTACTTTTTAATGTCAATTCAATTATAAATTTTTATATAAACTTGCTGAAAGTATTTATTTTAAGCATTCTATATGTAAATAAAACTTTATTAAACTATAACTTATTAATTATGTCTATAAAATCTAAAAATCAATGTAATGTTAAATAAAATTTTACTGTCATTCCCCTGTCCCCATTTCAGACAGGGGAATGACAACTAATTGCTATTTGAGCTGTGGAATCAGATGGTTTCAAATATTTAGGCCTAACTTTCAGATTTAACTAATAAAACATAACACTAAACTGAAATACATTTTTAATCCCATCCAGTGTTAAAATTTTTTTAGTAATAGGTGGCAGGGTAATGACTTATAATAAAAATACTCACCATAAAATGACTTTATTTTGTTCTTTCACAACCTTAAAGAATCATTTACAAGATCAAAACAACATGAAGTAACTAAAAAAGAACACATCACAACAACAGAAAAATAAGTGTTTTGGCGCCACCTGTTGGCTTAAAAATAACTTCCAAAACAGACACAGGGGAATGACATGACATTACAGGGACATAATATTTAAATTAATTTTTTTAAAAATTAAAAGATTTAAATGGAATATAATGTGCGTTATTGTAGAGAAGACTTCTTCCATAATACCTGATACAAAGGAAAAAATTGGAATTCTTATGCAAGACCAACATATTACAAGTCAAATTAGAAAATGTAGAGCTGGGACACACAGGGGAATGACATTTGAGACATAAAATTTTTTTGTTCTCATAAATAATATTAATTTATTGAAGCTTTTCATGCACAATATCTTTAATTGTACATATATGAATAATATATATTAAAAGAGAAGAAAAAATATAATCAAATAATCATTATATGCTCACAGGACGTAAAAGTTTCCGTTTTCTGAAAATGACCCATATATATATTCCGGTTTGTGAGATGCATTTAATAAAGGTGCATCTGCGATTCTTCCCTCCTTTTTTTTAAAACAACAATCTAATATCGAAAGTAGTAGGGGAGATAGGGTACGGTTGTGACAGTTTTCATTTGATCGCCCATAAATTCGTAAGTATGCCAGGTAGCTGGATGAAAGGCGCATTAATAGTAAAGTGTAATATTTGTCCACGTATAAATACAAAATTTTGTCCCTAAGTACAAGAGTTAACTCATAGGAGTAAATTAGAAAAAAAGGGAAAAAATGTCACAACCGACCCCACCCGGTAGTGACAGTGCTTGGGGTCTGTAGCGACATTTTCAAAAAACACCAAAATGGTATGAAATCACTTTTATCGCAGAATCTTTAGTTATTACATGTTCAATAATTATAATAATAATATTTAATTTATTATTTAATTATTAAATTTAATAATTATAAATATATTTATAATTATTATTACAAAGTCCTCGTATTATCACAATCAGTCAAAAAAGTTAACTAAACATTTCTGATTATACATTGGGTAGTTGTGTCAAAATACAAAACAAATGTACCAAAATCTGTTAAACAAAAGGCTGAAAATATCTTCTACATAAAAAAAACACAATTTCTTATATAACACAAAGAAATCTTTTGGACGGCAGTTTCGTCAACATTGTATAATATCCTGTGGCTCATAGGTGTATTTGCAAATTATCATAAAAATATTGCAAATTTGTTTTATTGAAGCTTGTAGTTCTGGAAAGGCTAGTAGCTTGAGCTATACGAACAGACAGTGAAGGATTTTCATTCATAAATGAACGAAACCATTACTTACCAACCATCTTATTCTCGTCCCGAGTAGCTGGTCGTTTCAAATTATATTCATTAGTAAGTTTAAAAGCTAACTTCCGTACCTCTTTAGGAGAAAGGCCAAAATATATTTCCGCCCAACTTTTTATTTCGGCTCCATCACATTTACGAATGTATCGTAACAAAGACCTTCGATTAATTTGTCGATTTTTCGAAGCTCTCCATAATGAAATTCCTCATTTCACTTCAATAAAAGCGTCTTCATATTTCTTATGTCACACTGTCCCCTTTCAGTCCTTCTCAGGCGTTTTCTGGGCATCTAAAAGAAAAAAGAAAATTTTTATTTGTGTCACAACCGTACCCACAAATTATGTCACAACCGTACACACCGCACTCTTTTGCAAAAAAACAACAATCGCCATGACAGTACAAAATAATATACATTCAAAGTAATCACTGCAATTTCATTATTAAAGTCTAACTTATAACGAGGAAAATCTTTCATTACTCTATCTGTACACGTATAATAACAATTATTAAAAGAAATTGAATAAAAATACTTTTGACTTTCAAAAAGTAATAATAAAGGCCTCTGCTGGCACTAATGTCGGGCGATGACTGATGGTATTCTGTGAGACATGTTCAGACATGCTAATATGGCGACTGTCACAACCGTACCCAGTCACCCCTATTAAGATCTAGCGGGAAAATTGCACGAATATCATTCGCAAAAGGTAAAAAGAAATGTGCGAGAATCATCATTTCATCGAATTGTATGTTATATAAACTGCTTGAGATATATGACATGAGAAGGACAGCTGCAAATGTTTTATTTAAGCTTTAAAGAAGTGATGGGTTGTTTATGGAAATGTCAGAAATATTCGTCAGCTAGACTCCATCGCCCATTATCTAGGTTCTTCTTTTCGTATAGCTCTTAATGATTTTGGTTAACTATTTATAGTCTGGGATTGGGACAGGGGAAGAAATTCAAATTTTGCTTGCGCAAAGTGATGGAGAACTGTCTGATTTGGAAGATTCTGATTTTGAAAATGTCATCGAAGACAACGCTGACGAAAATGTCATCAAAGCCCTCATGGTGTTGCTGCGGGATTTTCAAAGATGCTGACATGACCAGAGGATCATCTGTGTCACGGACACACGATGATGATAAAGCTTGAATAATTAATTGATAGGATAATAAGTGCTCATAAAGACCCAATGTACCCAATTGGGGACATGATAATTAGCATATTTAAAATTTAAAAAGTGTAATTTTTTGGTGTTTTTGTCTTTTACAAATGTCATATAAGTATAATAAAATTATAATAAACTAAATATTAAGGGCATTTTTTTTCTATGATCTTAAGAGGTTAAATATTCCTCCGTACATTTCCATTTATAAAATCAAACAAAATTTAATCTAGATGTTTAATTCTGATGATGTATTGATAATAAAATATAGATTTTAAATAAATACATAATAACTTAAATATAATATTTAAATTGGTTTCTGGTGATGTGGTTCCTCCCAGATTTCATTTTCATGAATATGAGCTTATTACGTGCTAAAAATATTCATAATTAAATAATGTAATGATTTATTGACAGCTGATATCCAGTCTTATTTCCTTTATTCTTTCTAAGACAAAAAATTTGTAGAAAAAGTGAAAAAATCATTTTTCAGATATAACATTACAGTTTTTTTTAAAACTTTCTAGAGTTCCTGCCGCATCGCGTCGCCTCGGGTTCACTTTTATACCAGGCGTGCCGGTGACAAAAGCCGGGACCAGGCGACACAGTCGACGATTCTAAAGAAACAAGGTAAAAGAGACCAATAGAAAAAACTCTGAGAGTATAACACTACACGACTCTCTGTTACCAACCAATAATTGAACACACAATGAAAGGTTATTATATACCTTATAAAGTAATTTCAATAACTTAAAAACCAAAAAAGTTCCAATTGAAAATGCTGATCTTGTCACTAAGTTATACCCTAATTCATCTTTTGATTGAATTTTTTATGTTAACTAGGGGTTTGTAACACTATTCTCTCTCAATTACCACTCAATAAATCAACACTCTTTGAAAGGTTACTGTATACCTCATTATGAAATTCAATAACTTTAAAACCTAAAAAGTTCTATGGCAGCTTCCTCTTGATTATGCGACATTTTCTTGAAAACGTTATTACAACGTCTGACTGGTATCGGGAACTCGTGTACCACATTTGTCAATAGCTCTTTTAGGTCGAACTGTAGAATGGTTTCAAACATACATATTAATGCTCAAAAACCAATTTTTTAGAATCAGCAACTTTCAAAACATCTAGAAAGCACAAAATCTCCATTGTAGGTAATTCAAAGTAATGATTGACTAAGCTTATCTCCAACATATGAAAATTTGTAAGCGGTAATTGGGCCTGAAAAAACCCCAATATTTTCAAAACCCCCCAAACAATGAGATTTTTTTTATCATAACATAATTTATTAAATAAATCTCTTTACGAAGGATTTAATTATATGTTTGAAAAAAAATTACAATCGGCAAATACGCTTAATGTAAGTATTCCTATGATGAGGTATTTTTTAATTGATTTGAAGCCTATCTTATTGATTTGTCTGAAATTGATTAATTTAAAAATTGGAAAGTGAGTTATTTTTGAATGCACAAGAAATTTTGAAAGTACTAAAACAGACTAATTTCCTGTTTTTTGACACTCATTGCAATTCTTATAGTACAGAACGATAAAAGGAAAAATAATTGATAGCCTAAAGACAAAACAAAGAAAATTATTATATGTATTGCAAACACCATGGTTAAAACGAAAGGTGAAAGAATCTATGAACAAGTAGATATCGCCTCAACTTCAATATCCTACTTTTCATTTTTAAAAAAAAAAATTAAAATAAAAAGAAAACTGGTCCAAAAAATTCTTAAATGAATCTTTAAATTCTTTTCAGGACAAGCTTCTAGAGGAATGTGGGGACATGGCACAGCTTACAGGTTTGTCAACCTTCCAACTCGGTCACATTAGGATGACATTGAACTTTTTCACAAACCTAACAAGACTGTTTTCGTTCTACTTCATCTGGAAATGGACAAACACAAGTTTGTCCTTACTTTATCAAACTTCCCTGGGGAAAAACCCTCATGAAGATCTAAACCACCCGACTATGACAAACCTCCCTACTATGACAAAACTTTTATAAATTATGGCTCCCAAATTGGTTCCAAAAATATGACTCCATAAAGTTATGGCTCCCAGAATCAACAGATGTTTTATAGGCAAGTACAGTAATGTTTTAGCATGATTTATTCTTAGCAAAATTTTGTGTCATTAAATCGTATTTTTTATTCTTTAAAATTTAGTTGTCCTCGCAGGTGAAAATTAAACAAAATTATTTATATGCATAAATTTTTAATGAATTTCTTTTAATTATTTTGGGAAAAACTTGTCACTTAACTATTTTTAGCCTACTTTTCTTTTTTTAATTCGAAAGAATTAAAAAAATGAAAAAGTAGGTATTGACATGCGGTCGATGTCGTCTGTCTGTCCGTACCCCCCTTCCAAAATCGGTTCTATCCATCGGATCTTAAAAATTCTTTTTTTGTTAGAAAGCTATGACCTCAGATACCCAACTTTCATACTTTTTGTCCGTCTGTCTGTACGTACGGACGGACATAAATCTACTATCTGTCGGCGAATTTCCCATTGAATTAGCATTGAAATTCAATTTTGAGTCATTTAAATCACTGTAGGTATTGAAATGCGGTTGATGTCCATCTGTCTGTCTGTTCGTATGTCTGTGTCTTTCCGTCTGTCTGTCCGTCCGTCTGTCTGTCTGTCCGTACCCCCCTTCCAAAATCGGTTCTATCCATCGGATCTTTAAAAAAAAAAAAATTGTTAGAAAGCTATGACCTCAGATACCCAACTTTCATACTTTTTGTCCGTCTGTCTGTACGTCCGGACGGACATAAATCTACTATCTGTCGGCGAATTTCCCATTGAATTAGCATTGAAATTCAATTTTGAGTCATTTAAATCGCTGTAGGTATTGAAATGCGGTTGATGTCCATCTGTCTGTCTGTTCGTATGTCTTTCTGTCTGTCCGTATCCCTCTTCCAAAATTGGTTCTATCCCTCGGATCTTAAAAATTCTTTTTTTGTTAGAAAGCTATGACCTCAGAGACCCAACTTTCATACTTTCTGTCCGTCTGTCTGTACGTCCGGACGGACATAAATCTATCTTTCGGCGAATTTCCCATTGAATTAGCATTGAAATTCAATTTTGAGTCATTTAAATCACTGTTGCCAAATCAACAATGGCATGAGAAACTTTATTTAAACATATTTGAAGCAAAATAATATTTTCATGAATCAGTTTGGAAAGACGTCATAAAGTGTAGCACAATTCGATTCTTTGATTATTCATTAATTATCTACCAAGAAAGCGGCAAGGCATACTTTTGCATGCAATTATGCTTAGTTTTAATTTACATTTCTTATTTTTTAATGCAGTTCGGAGTAGTTTCATTACTTTTGTTATTAATAAATATTTAATTATTCTTCGAACTACAAATAAATCACGAGCAGATGATAAATAATATTTAATTAATTTGTGAAAGAATATTAAGGAAAATAGTTGATTTTGGCTTTTAGAAGTTTAAATTATAGCTGGGTGCTGTGTTTCGATTTTTTTTTTCTAATGTGTATAAATCTAGTGTAGAAACGGCTGTTGATGATATTTACTTTAGGAACCTAGTTTTTTTTCCTGATTAGAACTTCAGTAAGTATTTAAGTAACATGAAAGTAGGCTATTTTAGTTCTTTATGAACTTCTTGTTATTTTCAAAATATTATAAGATTTTACTTGCTTTATTTTTGTATGAATATTTAAATATTTAGAAATTATTACCAAGAATTTTTTTTTAAAGTTTCATCTAAACAGATATTTTAATTAACTAAAATCTTTGGTTGTATCCCGTTTTCAAAATTCTACAGTTATTATTTTCTAGTATTTTAAATATTTTTAATTATTATTGCTATTTTTAACAAATACAAAATCTAACTAAAAACTATAACTTCCGAAAGCAAAGCCATTCGATATATATTTTTCTAAATTTTAATTAGCGATATAATAAAAAGTTAAATATTTTTTTAAATAAAACAACAGCAAATTAGAAGCAAATATCTACTTATTATTCCGCGTTTGTGGTATTTTTTTACAACTATTATTTCCCATCTCTAAACCGATTGGAAACTGGTTTAAGGTAGAATTTGTAGCATCCTCTTTTTATACTTTACTGAGTAGAAATATGGAAATTTTACTCTCTATTGCCCTACAAACAACATTTTGCAGATATTATATTGATAGCTACTGTACCCTAAAGACAACACAATTTTTGAATCTGTAACTCTGTTTGGACTAGTTAGGAGGTGAACATATCAAAAGTCCCCGCCCTAGCCCCTGAGACGAAGGGGGAGAGGGGTTGAATGTCCCATTTTTCGGTTTTCTGCTTATACCTCGAAAAGTATGCGTCCTACCGATATAATTGTAATACACAAAATGAAAGCTGATTAAATTTGCTACAAGTTTTACCCCTCAAGTGTTTTAATATCTTGTATAGTTTAGTTTTCGAGATATCCGCTCTTGAAAGTCTGTAATTTTGGAAAAAACATTCCCCCCCCCCCCACATTTTTCCTCTTTTTTAACCGAATAACTCTTCAATAATGCAGTGAAACACTAAATATTGACCCTAGAGTGGTAGAGAATTTAATTCTTTTCAATAATATATTTTACTTTACTATTTTATCTATTTTCCTTCAAATTTTAAAGCTGTTTCAGTATTGAGCGAAGAGGGACTGTCAGTCCCATAGAGCTAATACATTAGTTTTGAAATCACAACTTTTGCAAAAAAATTACTTTGTCATGTTATCAAATTTTAACAGGTATGGGAATCATCATAATATCAATTTAAAACAAAATTGAAAATAAAATAACATCCGGTTATATTTAATTATTAATTGTTAAAGTTTTAAAATAGTGTCGCCATCTGCTGTATGTTTTTGGCATTATAAATTTTAAAAATATATAATTAAATAACTAGATAACATTTTCGTTTCAAATTGTTTCATTTCGACGTTATGTTGATTCCCGTACCTGGGGAAAAAGGGCTAACATGGCAAAGCAATGCATCTGTGGAAGTTGTGATTCCAAAACTAATGCATTAGCTCTATAGAACTGACAATCCCTCTTATGTACACTTATTCTATACTGAATGTCTAAATAAAACCCAGATACTCATTTTGTAGGCACGCTGTTACTTTAATATTTGATCTATTTTTAATTCTATGTTATCCATTTCATTCTTCGGACCCCAGTAGGAAAACAGTCAGATGATCCTCCTGTTCTTTATCTTCGAAGTCTACTTGAGAGACCTCGTTGGAGGCAAGTCCCCTGGCAATTTTGGTATGCTGAAGAACATTTGAGACTTGCTTTTTTGCAGCTACACTTTAAGCTGGCACAGTCTCATCAACATACATCATCATCAACGTTATTAAGGTGAAGCTTGAGAACAATTGGATCGACTTGGATGCAGCTGTGGAAATGTCGAAAACAACAGCTGTCGGCATTGTAGGTGAAGATGTCGACCTTATAGTCCTCTTGAATCTTGACGGCTAAAGTTGATGCGCATAAGGACATTACTTTCATAAAGCCTGCACATGGGAAGACACAGGATTCTTTCTTCTCGTCCTAAGAGCTTCAGCAACTGGGTTTAAAGGACGTGCTATTTTTGCACGCATTTACTGGATGCTACACTACATCTTCCGCATTTCTAAAAAGCAAGGTCGCATTTGCGAAGCTGTATCTGAAGTCGCCATTCTCTATCCTCTGCCATTCTTGCTCTACCTCATTTATATCTTCGATATCAACATCCTTTCCATCTTCAAGTGTTGAAAATCTATTTTTTGGTTCTATTATGAATTTATCTTTCTTTTTGAATGAATTGAATATTTGAATGAATTTTTATGAATTTAATATTTTTATCTTTTAGTTTAGTGACATCAAAACCACAAAGTTTCCTGTTTTTACTTGTACAAACTTTCTCAAGTCTCAGTTTCAAATCCATCACTACTAGGTAGTGATCGCTACCAACATCAGCTCCTCTCTTTACTCTCGCATCTCTCATAGACCTTGCAAATCTTCCATTTATAGCAATATAGTCAGTTTGGTTTTTAGTTTTACCATCTGGTGATTTCCATGTAATTTTAAGGATTTCTTTATGTTTATATTTTGTTCCACCGATAACAAGATTGATAACTTCACAGAAAGAAACAAAAATTTCCCCATTTTCATTTCTTCGTCCTATGGCTCTCGTTTCCTAATCATCTCTCATCTTCACAAACTCTGTGGCCAACTTTAGTATTTAGATCTCCCATGTAACAATTATTAGGTCATGTTTTTCTACCTTGTCTACAGTTTTCTGTAATTGATCATAGAAGTGATCTTTCTCGCTCTCTTCTGAATCGTTTGTAGGAGCGTAGATTTGGATAATTGTCATTTTAATAACTTTGAAAAGAATCTTGCTTTAATAATCCTATCGCTTATGGGTTCCCACCCCATTAAACTCTTAGCAGCTTTTTTCCCAAGTATAAGAGCAACTCCTCTTCCATGTTTGTCTTCTGCTCCTGAGTATAAAATTGTTTTGTCATCGACTGTTTTGATTTTCCCAAAGCCAGTCCACCTGGCTTCACTTATTCCAAGAATATCCCATCTCGTTTGTAATTTGTCTAGTCTTTACAATTTGATACATTTTCCTTACATTCCAAGTTCCAATCTTCAACATTTCTTTCGGCTTGGGCATTGACTTCATCCGCCTTAGAGGCTCCATAGGGCTTTCCCCCTGATGCATTATATGCGTAGTATCCTCGTTAGACCAGGCAAGATAGCCGTCTTCTGGGATCTCGCAAGTCTCTGCACCTTCCACCATGAGTATTTTGTAATCTAAGCTCCGTAATCAGAATTTTTACGAGGCTGGGTGATTGGCCCTTCCCCATTTATCCTGGCTTAGAACCAGAACAGGAAGAGCAAGCTCTACCTATGGCTGGGTTATGGTGATGTCTACCCATTTTTTTTTTACTCTCCTATATGTGCGTAACTCGATTCTGTTGATTATAAATCGGAACAAATTTTTTTTTTGCGGGACTCTATTAAAGGGTATGCATTGCTCCCGAACGTTTGCTATTTCTCGGGGTATCGGTGTGGGCTGGGGTAGTAAGGTCCTTGCCTAGCATGCGTAAGGTCCCAGGTGCAAGCTGGTCATTGCCTAAATAACTGCCGACCTATAAACAACATTTGCGTTTAGACAGAGTGTATGTTAAGGGCGACTCTCTCTCTCTGAAAGCGTGTCTCCAAACCAAAGTGCTTCTGTGTTAATCCAATGGAAATAATTAGGAAACAACTTTAGTCTTGCTAAGAAAAAACTTTGGTCTTGCTAAGAAAAAACTTTAAAAGATAAGCTACTTAAATTTACCATGGAAAGTTACGGTAATGTTTACATATAACCAAATCACGCTTTTCCCTTCCAGTCTTTGAGTGTGTTTGGTTTGCTTTATATTAATTTGTTCAGTCATAAAAATGTTTTGGCTGTTTTTTCCTATTTTGTAATTAATCTAATGTTTTTTTTCTAAATAGTTTATGTAATTTATATGATATATTTGTGAGTTTTTTCAACTTGTATTTTTCCTGAGAATATTGTGTAAATTTATGTGTCTGCTTAACTGCATCGTCTGACCCGATTATGCAATCCTAAAATTTCCTTTTGTCTTGTCTTTTGTGAGGGTATTTTTGGGGCTAAGGTAACTCTGTAAATTATCCTTAAAACTGCTCAAAAGTTCCTCACTACTCTCATAGCAATATAAGCATCCTAATTCGCCAACCTATTTCCAGGACGAAATCAGCGAATTCCTCACCTCCGACGTGGCCAAACTCCCCTCTACATCTTCCGTGGCAACCCCAACTATCGCCTCCAAGCCCTGTACACCCATAATAGAAGAGAAGGATAACGACCGCGATGCCACCTGGTTGCCAGATCAGGAAGAAAAGAGAAGGAGGCGAAAGCCAAGAGAGTATTCGCCTGAATTGTCGCCTGTCAGGAAACGCCAGAAGCATCATTTATCCAGACAGGTTTGATAGAGCTTCATTTAAAAGCTTAACTTAGTATTTTATTCAGAATATTATGTTTGAAGTATGCTGTGTTATTATACATGTGTATAAATTATCCGTTAAATTTTTGATTTTATTCTTGCAATGAAAGCAAGTTTCCCTTCAGTCGATTTGCTTATCCTTCAGGGGTTTAAGAAAAATAACTTGATATATTTAAACAAAATAAAATGTTTACATTTGCATGACAAATCACCTGGCCAAAAGCACCTAGGGACATAGAAATTTCTTACCTTTCTGTCAGGCAATTGCATTTCAATTTGTCTAACGTTTTATAAAAGCTGCTGAAAGAAAAAAGTCAGCAATAATAGAAAGTCAAGCAATAATAGAAAGTTGTAACATCGCTCCTAACAATAGTTATTTGTGATTGTTTTCACTTGCATTTTGATTGGTACCACCTTAAAATGTTTTGTAAAAGAACTTAAATCCTGCTCTTATTGGGAGAAATTTAATTTTTTTTTTGCTATAGTGAATTAAACATGGCAAAAAAAAATTCTGAACAACTATTGTTTTCTATCAGAACTTAATTATAAAATTTAAATAGCTAGAAGTTATTATATTCTGCGATGTGATAAATAGAAATGGCAGAAGGATGTCAGTTTAATAGAATTTTGGACCTAGAAATTGAGTACTAATTAATTTAGATATTGATGTATGCTATTACCTAATTTGGGAATATACTGATCAATTGTAGCTAAATTATCTGCAATTAATCTGAATTATCTGCCACCGTCATCGGCTGCGCGATTCGCCTTGTGATGTAATGGGGTGATCGCATCCGCTAGCAGTCGGTGATTGGTGTGACGTAATTTCTAAGTGAGGGCGTTTCTGCCATAGCGGGGCATAAATACTCTTGCCTCATGTTTTTTTTTCTGTGTGTGTGATCTCTAAACTCTTTTGAATCGCTCTTCGTTTTTCTTGTTTTGCTGAATCAAAAACTGCCTCTATCTAGTCATATTTAACTCTGTCTCAATAAAGTTTGCATTGAAAAGAAAATAACAAGTATCTTTATTCAACCCTGCCCGTTAATCTAGAACTCACACAGTTGCACCAGTTAAATTTATTGAATCCAATATCAGTTAGAACTTTATGCAGTTCGAAATACCAAGCGCACCTGCTTTGATGCAGTCCATTCAGGGCTTTCTTGAGCTTACAAACATAATGTTCTTTACCATTAAAACAAATCCTGGTGGTTGAGTTATGTAGATGTCTTCCGACAATGGCGCATAAAGGTATGCTCCTTTAACATCACATTGCAAGTGTGACCAATTTTGCAACGAAACTAGCAATGCAAAGAAAAAATGAATTATGTCAAAATTAACTACCGAGCTGTATGTCTCATCATACGTATCCCCTTTGATTTGACTATATCCCTGGGCTACAAGTCTGGCTTTGTACCTAGCTATTTCCCCTTTATCATTACGTTTAATACTGTAAACCCATCTACAACCAAGTGGCTTAACATTTTCTGGTAATTTTGGAAGTTCCCATACCTCCCTGTCATGAATTGTTTGTATTTCCTCCTTCATTGCCTGATTCCAACATTCCTTTTCTGGTGAATTGCAAGCCTGGTTAAACGTTTTTGTGATTGAAATCATGCCTAGTCATAAATTTTCATTACTCGTATGCGACGAACTCACTTCTGAACTTACACCGTTTTGGTTTTCGCTATTGGTTGTGTCGCTGAGATTTGAACTTGAACTACATATACCGCTAACTACGCCCTCATATTTGTTTTTACTTGAAAAATCAAAAAGAGAAGGATCGTAGTCTATGCTATTTGTTTTGCAGTATTTTTGTATTTCCTTTAAAGTTTTTAGCTTTCTAGAAGCTCCAAGTTCCGAGTAATAAATATCCAGTCTACTCCTATCGGGACGGAGAAGAAGTCTGCGCATCCAAGTAACCGTTTTAAGTTGTAATTTTTGTACACTTTCTTTATCCGATTCACCTGTCTCGTAATCTGATGACGATTCCGGTTGCTCATAATTCGAAGTTAAAGTGTATTGAGCTTGCGGCGGTGCTATGTTCTCAATCTCAAAATGTTCCTGAAATTCGCACTGGTTCGAAAATGATTTATCAGTGTTAGTTTCAGGGCCCAGCACTGCTCCACTGTTAGATTGAGCGTCTGAAGTTTCGTCATTGAATGTGACATTGGCCGATTCGATTATTTTACCTTCGTCGGGTAACAGGATCCGATAACCTCTTGTTTTGCTAGCGTATCCTACGAGTATTCCTTTTATTGCTCTAGCACTAAATTTGGATGATCTAGTTTGTCTCGGGATGCCAGCATAAGCTGTAATACCGAAAGGACGGAAATATCCTACATAGGGTCGTCTACCGCAATATAGTTCGTACGGTGTATGTTCCTGGTTCTTATGACAAATCCTATTCCAAGTATGTACAAAATAAAGAGCAGCTTCCGGCCAATATTTCAATTTCAGTCCGCTTTCATCCAGAATGGTCCTGATCGCGTTTAAGATTGTTTGGTTGAACCTTTCACAAATAGAGTTTTGTTCGGGCGTGTGCGCGTTTGTAAATTCATGTTTAATGCCATTCTCCCTACAAAACTGGTCGAAATTCTTATTTTTAAATTCTGTACCGTTATCAGATCTTATTGCTTTAACTTTAAGGTCTAAATATCTTTCCGCTCTTGTTACGTGTTGCCTAAATACTTTAAAAACGTCACTTTTATTTTGTAACGGGTAAACCGCAGCGTTACGGGAGTATTCGTCAATAATAGCCAAATATTTTTCACCCCTAATACCAACATTTTTAACAGGCCCCCACGTGTCCATCACCAATAGTTCAAGTGGTCGTTTTGACCTTGTTTTACTTAAACTTCTAAATGAAACACGTCTTTGTTTATTAATTTTACAGGGCTCACACGAAAAAACTCCACGTTTAACTGTCGGAAGGCCTTTCACACTTTGATTTCGGCTAGTATTTTCAATTAATTCAGGACTTAAATGGGCAAATCTTTTATGCCATTTTAGCATATTGTCTGCGCATGCGGCGGACGTTTCAATTTTGACTGATTTAGAAGTTTTGGGGGAATTTTCGGGTACAAGAAGTAAATTCCATTTCCCAAAACTGCATTAAAAAGATGTTGATTACTGCGAGATACTTTGATTTTACCTTCACCACCTACAAATTTTGCCCCTTTCATGTCAAGTTGTGGTCCAGATATTAAATTCCTACGTAATTTAGGTGCATATAATACATTTGTAAAATAACAAATATTCTGACCAAATTTTAATTTTACAGTCCCCTGCCCCTTTATAGGGTAAGTGACCTCTTCGACAGCAACTGACATTTTCTCATCAATAGTTTCAAAATCGGTAAATAAATTTTTATCTCGACAAAAGTGATGAGAGGCTGCCGTGTCTAGAACCCAACTTTTGTCAGTCCTACAGCTATTCACAAAATTAGCTTGAGTATATAGCGAAAAAGTACGACCTGATAGTAGTCCTGATGAAGATTGAGACAAGTCCCTGGATCTCGATGAGTCTCTTGATTTGGATGAGTCTCTTCTAGAGGTTGCTGGCCTTGGCTGACGTCTACGCTGTCGGCCTCGGGACTCCTCGGATCGGTTGGGGACCTTAGAGGTGGCCCTTTCGGGACCACTAGAGGTAGAGATGTCTGGCGAGCTGGCCCTAGATGATGCATTCGTTGGAGGCGCTGGGAGGATTACTACGATTCCAGAATCGATTCTGAAGGTGTCCCAAACTTGCCACAAAACTTGCAGTTCATCTTGCTTCTGATGAACTGGACCTCTGGCAGAAAGTCATTGCTTTTGTCGTGTTCTCTTAGTTGCAGTCTTTACTCCTCACTAATTAGTTCTTTTAGAATGTCTTTGTAAATAAAGACCTTTTCTGGAAGTCTTAGAATGTTCTGGACGGATGAGTCAAATTCGTCGGGTAAATGTCGGATGAACTGGAACGAGAGAGATTTCCGGTAGAGGCTGGCTCATCTGCTTCAGCTGGTCAAAGATCCGTACAAGGCGTGCAGCAAACAAATCTATCTTGTCCCCTGGATTAAGTCTGCATGCCAGCAACTCGGGAAAATAAGGTCATGTGCCGAGCTCTGTTATCGGGCTGGTAGTGAGATTCGAGAGTTTTCCAGGCGTCTACAGCACTGAAGTTCTTTAACAGAGTCCTCAGGTGGGGCTGTTTCGGTTCTGTTGACAATGTCCCACGAGTTTTGCTCAATTAGTAGATACTTGACATCGCGAGCCCAACTGGTGTAGTTGGCCGCATTCAGCTTTTCTATAGTCTGTTGCACAACTGCCGTGGTCTATGCTTCTTCGGGACGCTTCGGAGAGGATTCGAAGTAGCGACCCCCCTATCTTGAAGGTCATCAGCAGGAAAGCGTTGATTCGCCCATAACCAGTATTAGATTAACGGGCAGAGTTGAATAAAGATACTTGTTATTTTCTTTTTAATGTAAACTTTATTGAGACAGTTACGAGGCAGTTTTTGATTCAGCAAAACAAGAAAAACGAAGAGCGATTCAAAAGAGTTTAGAGATCACACACACAGAAAAAAAAAACATGAGGCAAGAGTATTTATGCCCCGCTATGGCAGAAACGCCCTCACTTAGAAATTACGTCACACCAATCACCGACTGCTAGCGGATGCGATCACCCCATTACATCACAAGGCGAATCGCGCAGCCGATGACGGTGTGGTGAATAAATTTAAAGGATTTACATATTGCTCGTGAGTGCAGGTCGGGGAAAATACATACTTTTCCCTAACACAAAGAAGCACATGTGAAGAGTACAGGGGAAAAAACACTTAATTTCGTAGAAAACTTTCCTCATCAGGCATCTTTGGCGATAATAGCGAGTAATCGCCTAAACTGGTGTAAGGAAACCAGTTTCACACTTTCTTGTGCATCTTCTCTCACTGCAACCCTGAAATTGAGTTCCGCGTTTTATTCAAAAGACTGTCTTCATCATCATGTTAAGCTTTAAAAATAAAGTACGATTGACTGAAAATCACGAATTTTTCTAAAACAATTAAGAGAAAATTTAAGATTCGCAAATTAATTGAAAAGTCCTAAACCACGACTTTTCTACCTACCGAGATGCACGATTCCGACGCTTGGACCAAACGAAGAAGAGAGAAACCGGTTTCCTGCCGCCAATGTTCTCCAAGCAGACAATTACGGGACGACTCCTAATAAATCAAGCGGTTCTTCCCCTGTACTCTTTATATTGTTAAAATATGGAAATATTTTATATTGCAATGTCACGCCATTTCATTTTAGCGCGCGATGTCGTCTTATGCTGAGCACGAGCGGCATCGTATGATTTGTAAAGATTGATCAAATTGGTCATTCTAAAATTTTTCCAGCGACTTGTAGTGCGGATATCTTCTTCTGCAAAGTCCACTATTCACTTTGCAAACTTAACACATATATCTACAGATATATAAAACACTTCAATTATTCCTAAAGTTTGAATGAAATGTGAAAAGTTTTTAATGTTGTGATATATTTATTACATGTTATGTTTTCTTCTATTTTATTTGTTGTTAGAATTTGTTAAATTTTTGTTGTTATGTGTAAAGGATGTATAAAAAAATAGTAAATACTAAATGTTGTTTATTAAATACACTAAACTTTAATGATTACTAGTTCATTTAAATTCAGGCTGATATATTTATATTCAATGCGAAATAATTGTTTGCTCCAATTTAGAATTCCTAACACTATTACTCGTGCATGTGGTTTTGCATTCAACAAATCTGTTTGATGCTATTGACCCAAATTCCTTTAAAAAGTATTCTCTAAGGAGTGCTTGCATAACAATGTATTAATTTTGAAGTACTAACTGAGTTCAAATTATATAATTAGAAAGCATATGTAAGAGTGTGAGTTTTCTCGCTTTGTGTTTTATTTTCAAAACTGAGTAATTAGGTAATTCCAATGAGAAATAAAAATAATTTGCTCATGCATATGCTTGCTTCCTTTTCAGTTAGCAACAAAGCTTTTAATTAAAATCTTTTTGGCTGAACATTTAATTTGTTATATGGTTTAATTTTTTTTACCATAGTTTGAGATCCTATAACCTTATGTTTATTAAACAATTTGCATCTTTTTTAGAGTACATCATCTAAGTATAGGCTGTCACCCACCAGTTCAGAGAACTCCAGCTGTGGTTCTGAAGATGTATTAAGGATGAAGAAACCTGTGGAAACTTGTGGCAATATTACTACATGTATGTTTCTTAATTAACTTTCCATGGCTTTTTTGGGGCCATGGAGCAAACGGACCCCGGAAAGCCATATCAAAGCTGTATTCAAAAAATGTAAGACAGAAATGAAAGGGGAAGAATTAAGGATGGAGAAACCTGTGGGCACTTGTAGCAAAACAACTACAGGTATATTTCTTAATTAACTTTATTATTTTTAATATTTTAATGTTGTTCAAGGTTTGAAAAAAAGTGGTTAAAACCAACCTACAATGCCTCGTAATATTTGCTAGTTTGCGGCAAAATCGCAGTAGTCGTTATTTTTATAGTTTTAGTTCAGGATGGATCGGTCAACCGAACCTCGACGCCTTGTAATATTTTCTAGTTCAGGACAGATCGTTCAATTAAAACCTTTAGGTATTTTGTTACGCTGAAAGATAATGACCGGTTCGCGACTTTGTGACGTCATGGCCCGCTACTTGTGTATTTCTTAGTGGATTTAAATTGATTTAGATGAAGATGTCCACGGACGACATGGAGGACTTTCGGTCCCGTAGGCGACCTATAAACACAACTAAAAAGTCCCACCAATAATACCCTGCATAGAAGAGGAGCAGCAGCATTAATTATGCTTCTATGGCATTAAATATGCTCCAAAACCCTGACGCTGTGCACGATACTGCCCTTAAAAAGTTAAAAACTGCCTTAAAAGTGCCTACTCCGGTGTTGAATTGTCACTTGAATGCAGATCTTAGTTTAGTTTGAATTATCGTCGCACTAGAGCTACACTAAGGGCTATTGGCAACGGGCGTCGTATTTTAGAACCACAATCAAGTGACGAATGCGAATCTTAATTATGACACCTATCGCCAATAACTTTCGTACAACGATCATACATCCAAAAGATTCCCCACCAAAATAAATGTTTATTATTAATTTTTTTCGGATTGTAAGTGATTGTGCAGTCTGTTATTTCTGTAGCGGTGGCTACAGTTATCAAAACTTTAATTTTTTGTGTGTTTAATTAATAAGGTTTTAATACAACTATATTATTTTCATGTAACTATCTTTATTTATTATCTCTTCAGGACTTGAACGACCCTCTCCTCGACAACAAAGTGCCTACCCTTTTCGTGGTGGGCCAAAACGCATATATGTGCTCCACGGACGACATGGAGGACTTTCGGTCCCGTATAAGGGTCGAAACCGTGCTGGTGGTGGTGGGTGGGGCTGACGATCTCCTCACAATGTGCCCTGCAATTCAACTACTCTTATGAGTTGAAAGTGAATGAAAGTAAAGGGTCTATAAAGGCTATATTTAAAAAATGTACAGGTATATTTCTTAATTAACTTTATTATTTTTAAACCTATATTTTAATATTGTTCAAGGTTTGAAAAAAAGTGGTTAAAACCAAAATAAACATGGTTTAATTTTTTTCATTACTCCTTCAATGACTTACAACCATTTATTGCCAGTTTTTAACTTATTGACATCTTCATCTGACTTTAAACATGTCATATTATTGCAACAGTGGTTAAAACCTTAGTCATTGATTAATGGTGTGATTTATAATCATATGTAATTTTGATTTTAATGTCTAGTGATGTTTTGTTGGTTAGCTTTATATTATTTGTGAAACATATAAACCTATCTTTTCATGTGTTAAAAACATCTCAGTTTGTTTATCTCGATAATTAGATAAGCGGTGTAGTTTTTTGTAAAAAATATTAGGTAAATTAAAATCTCTTAAAACGGTGCACTAGTCAATTTATCTTTGATAATTTGTATTCTTTATGAAAGTCCTTGTAGTTTCTTTTTCAACTTTTTTTTAAAAAGAGGGACTAGCTAATGTACATCTACTGGATTTGTTTTTGTTATCTAAAAAAAGTGGAATTCTTTTTTCCGAAATATCTGTTCTCTGAAACTTTATTTTTTAACTGATATTTTTCCCATCATAAATGTGCTGTTAAGCTTAACCTTACTCCTCATTTTTGCATTCATGAAATTCATCGTTGGTTGATTTAGTATAATTTGAGTACCAAAAAAAATCTAATTTCTGTTAGTTTTTAGTAGTTTCAAATTGGTTTGTAGTAATCTTAATTAGTTTTTAGTCATTTTCCAAGCAACCAAATTCTGATAAAATTTTCATTCTTTTCAGCCAAAGTTGCCAACCCAAGTTCTGTAAAGAGAAAAATCCCCTCGTACACTCCTGAAGAACCTAACCTGCCGTTTTATAAAAGGATTCTGCCGAACAGAAACGAAATTGTTGACGTGAATGCGGCCTTTGGTAGCGATTATAGTTTCCTGCCGAGGCCCCTTACACCACCCGAGCCGGAGGATACGGTTTCAGCGGAGGAGATTGAGTCTTTTTTGGCTGAGTTGAAAGGGGAAATGCAAGGTAAGGGCGTTTCTTTTTTAGACATGGTTTGCTCTGTTGTTTTAGAGGTTGTTTTGCTCTGTTATTGTAGTTTTTTTTTATGTGTTCATTTAAGTTTCTATTGTAAGGTTGAGAGGTAAAAATGATATTTACATTCTAGAAGCAGATTCTGTGCAAATTTTATTTGCATCTGCAAAATGGTGCAGATTTCTAAACTTAGAGGATTTTCGGCTGTCCTCTGTAGTTTAGTATGGAGTGGTCTAAAATGTAAATTGGTCACAGACCACCTATTTTAATTTTTAGAAGCTTTATTAAGATTAAAAGTATATATGAGCATAGTAAAATCAGTTGGAATGATTGTGGACTCGGCAGTTAAGTTTCTGTTTCCACATAGCCCAGCAGTATATATTAAAAATCTGATTGAATCTTTTAGACATAATTTGTAAAAGTAGTTAGTTATTTAATATTATCTAGTGTATAATTTATTTTTGAAAAATTAAACTATTGGTTCAGTTTTGTGTTCTAAAGTCTTATAAGACTGCAAAATCAAGTCTGTAATGAAAAGAGGAGAGGTTTAAATAAAAAAGGTAACTTCCTTAATCCTGTTATAACAGCTTATATTCGTTTAGTATTAAATTAAAATTGATGTTAATATATGTTTGTCGGTTCATCCACGTTCAATCTTCTGCAAAATAATTTTTTCACAAATATAAAATAACTTAAAGATTAAAAAAAAGGAGTTGTTGTAATTTATAGGGACATTGTGTAACCTGATATTCAAGTATTGCTCTGATATGTAACTAAATTATCATCCTTCAAATTTATAGGTAATGCTGCTGATGAACCACAGCCTAGTTCAAGCATCAAATCATCCTTAATAAGTTGGCTGAGCGATGTTGAACAAGGGGCAACGCCGTTACCAATTGAGACCACATTACCAACTGTGGCCCCAGTCCAGCTGCCAACAGTTACTACTCAAGACCGACCATCTCCGGTCAAGTGCGTCAAAGTCATCAAGTCCATCAGTTCTCAACCATCAAGAATCGAAACTGCCGAAGAGATGATTGAGAAGCAGCGGGCGGTTCGGGCCCTCTACAAGAGCATCGGGATAGAGACCAACACTCAGGTCAGTCCAACCAAGTCTACCTTCATCACAGTCCCAAGTTCTATTTCCACATCTTCTTCACTCTTGACCGGTATCAGGACCCAGGGGGCAAGATGATCCAGCTGGTCTCCAAACGGAAAGATAAAGAACAGACATCCCAAACCTTCCAGACCAACCTTTCGCTCCTGTCCGATGAGGCTGGTACGAGAAAAGCTGAAGCGACAGCCACGTTAGTCAAGCTTGACCGACCATCGCCCTTCCAGTCGCTCAAGTGTGTCAAAGTCATCAAGTCCACCAGTTCTCCGCCATCGAGAGTCAAGACAGCCGAAGAGGTGGTTGAGAAGCAGCTGGCGATTCAGGCCCTCAACAAGAGCAATGGGATAGAGTCAACAAGCAATCTGGGGAAAGAGCCGGGATACTCGATTTGCTATCCCAAGCCAGATGGGTCGATTGTGTCGTGGTCGGTGACGTGGCCAAGCTATCCTGGCCTCACTTCGCAGGGGTAGGCATTATGAGGGACACTTTGCAGGGACTGCATTATGAGACATAAAGTCAGTACATCGGAGCAACAGGCTGTAATTCAAATAATATAAATCTCTTTAAAGGAAAGTTAAAACATCTCTGTCCTATTTCACATGTTAAGTCTGTATGACTATTTGTAGCTGTCTTTGTTTTTAAATTTGTAAAGAAGTGGAGAATTTTTACATAAGAAAGCCCAGGAAGTTTTACAGAGATCCTAGTGTACTTTTTTTTTTTTTTTAAACTCAATCACAATTTTCAAAATTAAACTGAAAAATACTATATTAGGATGTCAAGAATAAATTTTAGAGTGTCCTAACTGCTCATAGCATTTTATTTGATATGTACATAATTTGCCCCTTTGTAAATGTTTTTATTTTCCTTTGTATAATTTTTGTTCAGGGATTTTTTGTCTCTTTTTCCTCAATCTTGTTGTTTTAATAACATGTTTTATATTTTCATGGTCTAAAAATATATCAAGTGTCAGTGAGAATGTTTTAGTTTTCCCTAAGTTAAGTTACATGCTCACTAAATAGGCATATTTTATTCAATAACTATTTAAATTCAATTTGATATTGCCTTAGATTTTAGTTATCATTTAACAATAACCCATCCTATTTCTAAGGAATAATTTTAATAAATTTGCTTATTACTGATTCTGGAGTTTCAACTTTAAATGATAAGTTATACCCGTTTTTGTATTGTAAATATTTTTTTTTTTGTCTTTTAATGGAAAGAGCCACTGAAATATTGAAAACCATTTCATGTTTTTAAATTCATAGGAAAATTCGAGTTGTAAAAATCGTTTATACAGTTTTTCAGCAAAATACGGCGGCACTTTTTTAAATGTTTATTTCTTTAACCATTAAATTGCTGAGTACATATTAGTGTCCCCCCAAATTTTTTAAATTTATTATTCCTTATAGGTTTGATACATTCTATGATAACAACAAAATTGCATTTTTTCATTCAAATCTTTCATTTTTAAATTCATTTTTATCTTTAAACAAAAAAAAAACTACTATTTACTAAAATGTACACATTTGGTGTTTTTTCTTATATAATGTAATACTTGTGTAAGTAATATTTTTTTGTAATTCAATATGAATTTAATGAGATTTGATTCAATAACAGTTATAATTTTTGTAAAGTACTATTTATTTTTTCTCTTCCTATGTACTATAAATTATTGTAATAAATTTATTTGTAATTAATTCTATTTGTAATAAAGATTCTGTTTATTAATTATTTCTCTTATTCTTAGACTTTGAAAGGAATGAAGTAACCTATGTTTTATGTCAACTCAATCAAACACTGGTTCCCACTATTTTGAAGAAACCCAATGACAGAAGTCCAGTTTAAATATTTAAAAATTTTATTTATTGAATTTTTTT
The DNA here is from genome assembly GCA_019343175.1 of Oedothorax gibbosus. Lineage (NCBI taxonomy): Eukaryota > Metazoa > Arthropoda > Arachnida > Araneae > Linyphiidae > Oedothorax > Oedothorax gibbosus. The sequence goes on along the minus strand of JAFNEN010000847.1, from coordinate 34,572 downwards.
TTCAATCTTTGTAGTGACAGCTAATATTATTTTACTTGTTTAATTACTTGTTAAGTAATCATATTACGAGTTTTATTAATTTAATACCACTAATTAAGTTTTGCCTGAGTTTAGAGTTTACAGTGAATTGGTGATACAATGATTTCGTTGTATGTGTTTGATCATCGTATCACATAATATTCATTCTTATTTATACATATTTTAATTTTTTAGTACTGAAATGCAATAAAATTTTGGTTGGGGAATACGATGCCCGTCGGCAATAGCCCTCGTGTAGCTCTAGTGCGACGATAATTTAAACTAAACTTGGTCGGTGTATTTTTTAAAAACATTATAGTCTTTGACTTCCATCCTATTAATGACTGTGTAGTCCTAAAAAATCAAAATCTCCCGAAATGCCATGTAAATCCTCGCGACATTATTTTATGTATATTCATGTTTGTCTTTTGGATAAGTGGCTGAGGCCCAGACGAGGCTGCTTCTGCAGTCAGGTCGGCTTGCCGAAAGTCAAAGCGGTCTGTGCAGCCAAAAGACCGACGATTATCACTTGTAGGAGTGCACGTTAATATGCTTCAAATCCCGAGGTTGTATTGCTTCAAACTCGAGGCTGCGACGCGTCATATTTTGAACCACATCAGAGAGCCGATCCTCTAGAGTTTTATATATTTTTACAAATAATATTTCGATAAATTAAAAAATTCCTAATATGATACGCAGTGATTTTTCAAAGCAATACAGTGACTTTTGAGACACCCTGTACTTATTATAAAAAACATTTCAATGTTACCGACTAGAAAAAGACGTGATTTAAAGAAATTAGTTTATTTTTCAAATGTCTGAAATTAAACAGCTATTTAAAAATATAAAATGCAGAAAGCGAGCGCAAACTAAACACTTGAAAGCTGATTTTCTCGTTTTCACTTTTTTGTCACTTAGCACGTTCTTCCACTAAGCTCTTCAATTGTCGAACGAGTTTGATTGGCTGTTTCACGCAAGCTAGTTAATTTAACCTCTTAAGACCCGAGCAAAATCCTACACGTATATTCTTAATCTAAACATACTTTTCATACAAATATATGCTAAAAAGTATTTTTGCAAAGCAATTTTTAAAAAAAATTATGTTCAATGGTTACTGAGAGACACGCCATCAGCTCTAAAAATACACATTTTTTGTACTATAAATGCAAAAAGAAAGGCGGTATCACTTATTTGTAGTTAAAAAACAATGTTAAAATAAACTGTTAATGCAAAATGCCTTTAAAATTTATTACTAAAAGAAGTTTTTGAAAAGTTTGAAAAAAAAGTTTAAATTATTTTTTTTTGAGAACTCTAATATCGTATTGACCCTCGTTCAACTTCATTTTTTATAGAAATAAATGACTGACACCCGTAATCAAAAGCAGCTGAAAACTGATATTTGGATCTTTTTCTATCGGATCGGGTCAATTTCGGAACTAATTAACACGTTAATTGTCTGTGAGGTGGTTTTAAAAAAGAGGTTATGCTTTCAGTCCTGGAGATTCCAATCGTGGTTTCGGTGCTTGGAGGTATGACACGGTTTAAGTTTCGCGCACTTCATTGATTAACAAATCGAGACTTTATTTTCATCCCTGTGTAACTGTTGCTACTCAAGACGTGAAACATGCCCGTTATTTCTTTTTTAAATGGGGTAATTATTTTTGGGGCATTTTGCTATTAAATTTTTTTTCCTAAATATATAACTAATAAAGACTCTTTTTTTCCTTATGCAGAAATTTGTCAGCGTGACGCTTCATCCCACAGAGGATACCTTTGCAGGCTCTGTCTTAACCACTCTGTAAATAGATCGCCCGTGCAGCCGTGCACGTTAAATTGGATCCAAAGTCCCAATGCTGCGTACGATGTCGCCCTTAACGGTTGCGTAGGGTGCCTATTCAGGTGTCGGCTCGTCGCTTGACTGTGGTTCTAAAATACGACTCCCGTCGCCAATAGCCCTCGTGTAGCTCTAGTGCGACGATAATTCAACCTAACCTAACCTGTAAATAGATCGTATTAGAAAAAAAAAATCTCGTTTTTGAATATTGCCTTAATTTTTGGACTATTGCTTTTTAACTATACGTCGTAGTCGTTCGAGGTCTTGAAGTAGCTTACGATGTCGATATATATGTTGCGTTGGTATGGGTGCCAGCTCAGTCGACGCCCTCTTCACTAGGCAGCGATTTATAATAATGAAACCTGTATTCGATGGTCCTTGTCATAATGTTAATTTAAACATAGCCAGTAGGCTGGAAGCCCAGTCGGTAAGGTGCTTTCCTTGCATGCGAAAGGTCCCGGGTTCGGGCATTGCCAAAATAACTGATGACCTATAAACGGATTGTGCAGCCAAAAATGCCCGACGAATACTACCCCTAGTGGAAGGAGTGCACGTTAAATAGGCTCCAAAGTCCCGACGCCGCGTGTACGATATCCGCCAATAGCCTTAGTGTAGCTGTAGTGCGACAATGATTCAACTTTCTTCATCTCAACCACAATCAGAATCTTAAAAAGAAAATAACCGGATAGGTTAACAGCTGCTTCTTCAGAAAAACGTCTCTCGTCAGTTTGGCACGTATAGCTAGTAGTTCTATCTCGACATCTAAACAACAATGGAAACCTTCCATTATTTGGGGCAAGGGCGACTGGAGCACGGTATAGGCGACTTATAAAAACGATCAGAGTCACAGTTTGTCACCAATTATAAGTCAACATTCGTTCCTCAAGGTGTCTCCTAACCATTTAAAAAGGGAAATTCATAAATGCATTGGCATACTCTGGGAGAAATACAGAAATTCTTGAGCTTTTACAGATTCAAATTACGCCTCGTAAAATTTAAAACCCTGGTCAAGTGATGAGGTTGACACACCTGAGCGGACACCCAAAGCAAAGCAGTGGCGTTATCGAACGCTTATTTGGGATTTTCGACTCCACAGATTTAACAACACGTATGTCGCTTTGCTAAGAAATATAAACACACACAAATATCCAACCATAAGCCGATTCGAACCCGGGACCTCATGACTGCTTGGCCAGTTGCCTGACCATGCGATCTATTGCAATGCCCGTCGCCAATAGCCCTCGTGTAACTCTAGTGTGACGATAATTCAACGCTACAATCGGCTTTAAGTAAAAAGTAGTCAAAGTAAAGTTATCCCAGGGATTGGAGTAACAACAATTACTTTTTTTGGGTAACGCCGTTACATTTTTCAGAAAGTAACTGTAACTATAACTTAGTTACTTTTAGCGGTAACGAAGTAACGAAAAAATTCGTCACTTGACCAGGGTTCTAAAATACGAGGCGTTATTGGCTGTGTTAAAGCTCCTAAAGGAGGCTAGAAATAGGCAGCCGGAAACGATACCTTACCTTACCTTACGAAAAAAGGGGGCCGTAGTGAGCCTAGTGGTCAGCGTCTCGGTCTCGGGATCGGAAGGTCCTGCGATCGAGTCTCGGTACCACTGAAGACCTACCGAGTATATGCGGAGTACGTGCTCGTTAAATCTGTTGGGTCCGAAAGTCCTCTAAGTTCCCATACCAAATCAATACCTCTGGGGTGACAAGCCAATTCTGGGGATCCTCTAGTTGGCCTCTGTCTCTAAAAATTAGATGGATCCACTTATGTGTGTGTGTGTTGTCTGTTGTGTCTGTCTTACATGACGAAGGTTTATAAGCGGGTCTCTGACCAAGCACACAAACCTGAATATATATGTCTCCCAAACCCAAACCAACCAACGAAAAAATTCGTTGCTTTTCGGCACTGATCTCTAGGGTTAATGGATCGCGGAAAGCTCTCCCCCACTACGGAGAGTTTGAAGGCATCTCTCTTCAACTCCCAGGTGTCCCCATATTTTGACCAATCAGGACGATGGACTTCTCATTTTTAATAATTATTTACAAATAAGTATTTTTGTTTAAAAATTCCTATTATACGTTTTTTCAACAATCATACTTTGTGTATATCGTATAAAAAACATTTCTGTTCTTATCTATTTAAAAATTGTTTTTTTTTCAACGAATTACGCTCTTTTTTCAGCGGCGCAAATATTGGCTGATTTTCTCGTTTCCGGTCTCCACCCAAAGCGCCGTCGACGTTGAGGGGTTACGCAAAGTAAGACCTTTAGACTGGCAATCTACGTTATTCTTTTTTTTCATTATTGCGTATTTTTGGCATTTTATTATGTTTATGTTGCTGGAACGATTAGCTTCTTAAAAATTTTTGATTAATCAAAAGAGGTAACTCTTTGTTTTGATGTAAAATATGTAATGAAATGCTTTAAATTATTCTAAAGTAGTAAGTTTAATATTTTTTTTTTTATAGGGAGGAACTCGAACTATGTATTTAACTTTAAAAGCTACATTTTTTATAAAAATAAACATGTATAACTAATAAAAGCAGCTGAAAATGATAATTGATTTTTTTAATAGTTTGTGGAATTTAAATGTAATTGCATAATGAAAAGATTTGCTTTTCGTACATAATTGCGTGTTGAGTAAACAAGTGCGCAACATTCATTAAATTTAACATCGACTTTATTTTCATCTCTGTGTAACTTTCTACTAAAGGAAAATTATTTTTTTTAATTGGGTATGATTTTTGCTTTTTTATAAAATTTCTTTTCTAAATATAAAAATTTTTTTCCTATGCAAAAATTGGTATTCACACAGAGATTATACTTTAGCTCTGATTTACTCTGTAAATATTATGGTGATGATTTTAAATTTATTCAAATAATGGGTGTTTTAATTAGTAGGTTAATCCTCGTTTACGATGGAAAATGACGCGTCGAATACCATTTGTACCTATGCATTTCCTAACTTTAAATTCTATTAGAAAATTCTCTTTTTATATTTTTCGGGGGGTTCGCATTCAATTGTGCCTATAAAGATTGGATCGGGTCTCCTTGTGTGCTTAATTATTCAATCCTTCGTACGCAAACCCTTATGTAGCTTATGCGACAATGTAAACTTTCTTCATTCAACCAAATCGGGATCTTAATAGATAGATAGGTTAACACTGCTCATCAAAAAAATTGGTGTAATTTATTCATTAAAAACATGAAATCCATAGGGAAGACTGACAGTATTAATTAAAAACGATCAGAGTCACAGTTGTCAAATTATAACAACATCTACCTCAAGGTGTCCAAACCTTTAAAGGGTTATATGATTGGGGCATATTGGAAAATAAGATTTTTTTTTCAATTAAATATACGCTTCGTAATTTAACCTGGTCAAGTGATTTCACCCTAGCACCCCCAAAGCAACATGGCATCAACGCTTATGGATTTTCACTCCCAGATTTAACCACGTAATTTTGTAAGTATAAAGAAAAAATATACAAAATTTCAACCACTTATGCTACCATTTGACATCGATCTATTAAGCGTGATATAACTCGGGCGTTGCCAATCGGCCTTTAAAAAAAGGTCAAATAAAGTTACCGAGGTGGAGTACACAATCTTTTGGGTAAGCGTACACAGATTTCAAATTTTTCAGATCAAAGTTGCTTTTCGGTTACTTTACGAAGGCTGTCTGATGCCAATTTTGAAATTCCACTCCTAAAAATAAAAAAAAATAAAAAAAGGAAACATTTCGCATTCCCGAAATACGAGCTTTTCTTGGGAGGGAAAAAGTAAAGCATATAATAGAATTGTCCACTTTGGCTGATAAAGGCGTGACGGCGGCTTTCAGACAGAATTGTTACAGTACGAATGTTTTTCCTTGTCGGTTTATATTTCTAAGTATCACATTATAAGCCCCGCACAATTACAGGCATCTACGGAAAAGAAGGGTTTTCAAATAAATCACGCTAACTGCCAAGCAGGTTGGATCCCTCACTCCAAACCCCTTTGTGTTTTGCCTGAATGGGTTCTACAACAATGACCAACAAAAGTACTTCCCCTCGATGAAGGGTGGGGAGTGGGAGACGGAGATTTCGCGTTCATTCTTGAGATACCCCTCGTTTACAGATGGACTCGTTGTCTTCTGATTATATATCAGGGTAAAGGATTAAAATTAATTATAATTTTTTTTTATTAATTATAATTTCAGTGTTTTGTTTGAGCTTATGTTTCGTTTATTGTGCTTCTCTTTGAAAAATGGTAAGATGGCTAAATTTCAATTTTTCTTATAACTTGAAATTTCAAAAAGTAACTGTGATTCGTTACTTTTTTTTTAAAGTAACTGTAAAGCGTTACTTTTCATATTAAGTAACTGTAACAGAGTTACTTTTTTAATTAAGTGACTGTAACTGTAACAGTGTTACTTTTTAAAAGTAACTTTCCAATCCCTGGATAATCCTAAATACAAAGAATTAAATTAGTCATTCTCTCTTTAAATGTTGTTAACTGTTTTCCAATAAACCTGCACCCCCTTTTCTAAATTTGCTGTTTGCAGTTCCAAAGTCGATTATATTTCTGATTAAATTTCTATTACAGTTGAAATACAGATTTTATATTACTTTCTTTAAAACCAGTGGCGGCCCGTGGTCAAAAATGTTGGTGTTGCCAAGGCAAAGCAACGCCCCCCCGAACTTTATCATTAAAGAAGTATATAAAATTATTTTTTAAAAAACTTATCACTTTACTTTAAGCATACTTTATAACAGCGGAGCTCCATTTTACAAAAAAAAAAGATTAAATGACATATTGAAATTAAGAATCAAAAATATTCCGTTAATTGTTTAACACTGAAAAAGTATAATCGTTTCACGATAAAGAGTTCAAATTATTGAAACCCAAGGGCATATCCCGCTGAAATAGTGGGATTGGCGCTGGATACCATTTGCTTATGGAATGAGTTGCTGGCATATAATTCAATCCTACTCTGACTACAGCCAGATAAGAGAATCGACAGACGGGCTGCGACGCGGGCATGGTTAGCATGACGATGGTTACAAAGCATTCCCCGTCGTCATGGCAACCGTGCTCCTGTCGCACCCCGTCTGTCGATACCCTTCTCAGGCTGTAGTCACAGTAGGATGGGATTATAAGCCAGCAACTCATTTGATACGCAAATGGTATCCAGCACAAATCCCACTATTCGATCGGGATTTTTTTTTGCCTGGCGTGAAACTGAAAGCGTTGAATTAAAAATTGCGCTTCTATTATATGGAAAAATACAGAAATGAATAAAAAATTTATGATCGGATTTAAGATTTTGCTTTTTCTGAATATTTAGGTACAGCCCGGCTGTACTTGCTGTATGCCACGAGCCGAGACTGCTATTTAGAAGTCCGGCCGTGGTCATCCACGTGTCTCACGAACACTTTCGGTAAGTGGGACATTTTTCGAGATCTATGAAAAAAGACATGGGGAATAATTGTGCGCTAGAAATAATTTGACTGCAAAAACAGTCTCATTACTATCGATTACGTTATGATTATCTAGTTCAAGGTGATAAAATCTATTAAAACTTTCATAAAATTGATTGATTATCTTTTAACAATCACTTATACATTGATATATTTGAACAACGAAACCAAATAATTTCACAACGTTGTATTTATTATTTAATTCGGAAACAAGTACAACTACCAATACTTTTCCTGTTTTAAGTGTTTCAACGCAACTAAATACTGTTTTGTAGTTTGAATGCTAAATAAAAATGAATCTAATATTTCTTTGTACGTAAAGTTTTAAATAGTTTTTTTTACTGAAAATTATCAGATATTTACGAAATATTCACATATTCATTGTCATTTAAATTTTATAACACCCATCTATAGACAAAGCCTCTTATAGTTTTTTCAACTTCTTTATTCAATTTGGCAATATATATTCGAAACATTTGCTGAAGTGTTAGATTTGGCAAGAATACCCCTTTTTGGCATAAATAAGTGTTTAAATTGGAATATAAAAATTTAACAAGATTAATAAAAGTACATAATTTGATTGGTTTTTTATTGAATACTTTACATCCAAACTTAAATTTGATAGAATCTGAACTAAAAAGTTGCAGGACAGAAAAGAGTCGTTGTTTTCCTTTTATTTGGCGAGAATCGGCAACCCTAGTTAAAAAAAAAAAAATTTCTCATTCTCAAATCAAATTAGTTCGAGAGTGCGCCGTGCTTTGTTTTTGATTTTGTTGTAGTTTCCAACATGACTTAAAAAAAGGTTTACGTGTTAAAATTAAAAAATTCGACATATTTCACTGTATTTCCGATGAGAATATTCGCCCTTTCTCTTCAAAGAATGGAAAATATCATGCCTAATTAAACGTAAACTTTATCCTCAGTTCGCCATGGCCTTTGAAAGTAAATATTTGTCAGTGGAACAATATCTTCGACGGCTTTCTGGGTTGGACAAGGAGGTTCTTTTAGTTGACCACAATTATGTGAAAGCTTGGAATGCGCACCCGGATTCGCATAGGACGAAACCAGCACATTTGCTCTTTATGAAAGGATTGCAACGGTATCCGCTCCGCTTTCCGATGTTAAGTGAGTGCATTTTTATTTTAATTTTTAACAACCCACAAGTTTGTAATTTAATCATTAAACAGAAGATGGACTACCTAGTATTTCTAAAAGTTTTGGTTTTAAGAATTGGTTAGGTTAAGAAAGCGGAGTATTTAAAAATTTTCTTATTAAATGTTCCTGTGGCGGTTACCACACGCACGCAACCTTAATCTCAATCAATCATCCACTCGCTAGAGGGCGCAGATTTACCCCTGCGTTCCTACCAGTATCTATAATAATAAAAATGAAGTTTTGTGTGTTGTTTGTTTGTGGGTATGTCTCTTATAGACTCATAAACTAGACATTTGTTTGACTCGTAACTTGGCACAAATGTGTAGTTCATACTTAGATTATGATTTTTGAACTTTCAGAGCTGAAAATGTTCTATTTTTAGAGAAAATTCGAATATTCTGAAAAAAATACACCACTTTCGCTCAAATCCGATCATTTTTGGTACTGCTAGCGTATTCAGGCCGGTCTCGATTTGGCGGCTTAACTTTTGCAGCCAAGAAGCGAAAACGTACTTCCTAATTTGGTAAACAATCCAGTTCAACTTTCAACTCAATGGATGTTTACATCAATCTTGCAAACTAATTTACTTTTAAGTTGGTTTGGTTGAAAATACAGCGTACAAGAATTATGTAAACAATAGTAAAACGTGAAATGGTTTTTTTAAAAAAAAATTCCGTTTTTTTTGTGCAGGTGAATATTTGTTCGAAAGGTGTGTAAGGTTTGGTTTGGATTTTATTATAATCGGCCACAGGCCGATACCAATTTAACTTATTTACAACTTTTGATTAAATAAATTATAATCAGAACGTAGTTTCACATGTCTAGTTGCCACAATCGACACCAGCGGTCTTTTGAAGGATATAACGGCTTGAGTAGCCACAATCGACGGCCCGGAGGATTGCCGAGTAGCCACAATCGACGGCCCGGAGGATTGCCGAGTAGCCACAATCGACAACCCGGAGAGGGTACCAGCGTTTTTTTTAGGATATCACGGCTCGAGTGGCCACAATCGACGGCCCGGAGGAGGTCGAAAGATTTCTGAGTTTCACAACTTGCGGCGCGGACAGGATAATTTCGTAACGTATATGGCGTACAACATTTTAAGTTTTGAACATTAAAATATACTGGGCTTTTAAGAAGTGATAAAAACAAAACATCATGTGAAACTATTCCCTTACGCTACCGACACCACTCCGTTAGCAGAAGCAGCGGAAGAAATTCGAGAAATGCAACCGAGAGAACACGTCACGGGAAAAAAGCCATACTACAATGACAGGAATAACCCCGCATCTGGAGAAGCAATAAACCAGCTATGAAAGCAAAACAAACAAGTAACTAGCTACTTAAATATTATTCTAAATTAACTAATCTTAATAATTTTTCAACGTTTTGAACCAAATATTGATGTTAAAATTAAAATAATATTTTTTTGAAGTGAATTTACTGATGCCGTACCGGAATTAATATAAATATTTCGTAAAATACTACAAACTATAGAGTCATTCCATGTCAAATCGACACACTCGTTAAACCTCACTGTCTCAGATTTTGCTGAAATTTGGAACAACAGTAGTGTTTATATAGTTATTTGTGAAATGAAAATTTTTATTCACAAATATTGAGCCGTTTTAAAAATATGGCACTTTAAAAATTCAAAAAATTGGTCAAAAAACCACATCCGACCAATTTTCAAATTGACCTAGAAGCTTTCCTAATTAAGCTAGAGAGCTGGGATAAATGTCATCTGACAGAGATTTGTATGAACTTTTTAATGATATGTAACACACTTAGGATATAGAAGATTTTATTTAAATTAAAATTTAATTAAATTTTAAAATTTAATTAAATTTTAAAATTTAATTTTTTTTAAAAAGTACATAATTTAAAATTTCGAAATTAATTCCATGAATAGTTAGGACTCTTTTATATTATCTGACAAAATATCATGTTGGGATGAGAATGGGTTCATTGATAAAAAAAATCAAAACTAAAGCTTGTTGTCTATAAATATTTGTTTTTATTAATAACTTGACCAACCAATTTTAAAAATGACCTAGGTAGTTTCCTAATAAATTTAGAAACCTGTGTTAAGTGCCATTTTTCAGCAATTTATAAGACAATTTTAATAAAATACAACACTTAGATTATAGAAGATTTTATTTAAATTGAAATTTAATTTTTTAAAAATTGCATACTTAAAATTTTAAAATTATTTTCATGAATATTTAGTATTTTTTTACAATATATGGGCTAAATATCATTTTGGGATAAGAATTGGTTCATTTCTAAAAAAATTCAAAACTGAAGATTGTTTTTCATTAATAAATGATTTCTTTATTAAACCTTTATTAAGCAATTTACAAAACAACCTAGGTAGTTTCCTAATTCAGCAATAACCTGTGGTAGGTTTCATTTTACAGCAATTTGTAAGACCTTTCTAATGACATGTAACAAATTTAGAATATAAAAGATATAAATTAAATTACAAATGAAAAAGAAACAGTGAAGATTGTTTATCATTATTGTTAGTTAATAATTCAGCTTATAACACAAGAATACTAATATTAACACTTCCCTTCTAATAAAACACTCAGGAAACTGGTGGCTCAGGTACGTTTTGAAGAAAAATGAACTTGATGAGGTAAAGATAAATTTTCTTTACCCATTTGGACCATCTGCATCAATCTCGTATCCAAGAAATGCTGATGTTTTGTGGGGGTCAGTAGTGGACATTCTAGCAAAAGTAAATCCATTGACTCCCACTGGAAGAAGTTAGGTTTTACTTCAAAGTGATGTCTGCCAAACAAATGTGGCTTTTTCAAACTACAAATAAAACTTTCTTCAGGTTATCATTTCTACCACAGGTTTATTGCTGCATTGAGAAACCTCCTAGGTCGTTTTGAAAATTGCTTGTTCAAGGTTAATAATGAAAATATTTATTAATGAAAAACAATCTTCAGTTTTAATTTTTTTAGTAATGAACCAATTCTTATCCCAAAATGATATTTTGCCCATATATTGTACAAAAAAATACTAACTATTCATGAAAATAATTTTAAAATTTTAACTGCATTTTTTTAAAAATTAACTTTTAATTTTAATAAAATCTCCTATAATCTAAGTTTGTTATATTTTATTAAAATTGTCTTATAAATTTTTGTAAAATGGCACTTAACACAGGTTTCTTAATTAGGGAACTATCTAAGTCATTTTTAAAATTGGTTGATCAAGTTATTAATAAAAAAATATTTATGGACAACAAGCTTTAGTTTTGATTTTTTTTATCAATGAACCCATTCTCATCCCAACATGATATTTTGTCAGATAATGTAAAAGAGTCCTAACTATTCATGGAATTAATTTAGAAATTTTAAATTATGTACTTTTAAAAAAAAATTAAATTTTAAAATTTAATTAAATTTTAATTTAAATAAAATCTTCTATATCCTAAGTGTGTTACATATCATTAAAAAGTTCATACAAATCTCTGTCAGATGAAATTTATCCCAGCTCTCTAGCTTAATTAGGAAAGCTTCTAGGTCAATTTGAAAATTGGTCGGATGTGGTTTTTTGACCAATTTTTTGAACTTTTAAAGTGCCATATTTTTAAAACGGCTCAATATTTGTGAATAAAAATTTTCATTTCACAAATAACTATATAAACACTACTGTTGTTCCAAATTTCAGCAAAATCTGAGACGGTGAGGTAGAATTTTCCCGAGAAGTGTGTTGAATTGACACGGAATGACTCTATAGCAACCCTGTGTAGACTATTTCACAAACGTCAAAAGTTGCTAAATAGCATTCCGGCCTGAATATGCTAGGTGTTCCACATTTGCTAAGTAGGCGCGTAATCGCAGTAGGTTAGTGTTCTTCTTATAGTTCTAGTTATGATCATATCAGATTTGTCAACCAGCATCAGCACATAGTAATGTTTGTTATAAAGTCGGATTCGCAATACGTTGGTGTTCCTTTTATAGTTCTAGGTATGATCAGATTTGTCAACCAGCCTCAGCACCTATTAATATTTGTTAGTTAGAGACCTAATCGTAGCAGGTTTTTTTTTAAAAGTTTTGTTTCTGAAAAAATCAATCAACCAACCACAACTCCTTGTAATATCTACTAGTTGGCAGTGTAATCGGTATAGGATCAGGGTTCCATTTCTTACTTAGTTTTAGTTCAGGACAGATCAGTCAACCAAATTTCAGGTTCTTTGTTAGTTTCAAAAATTAGGATGGCCTGTGACTTCATCGCTACTTAGGACTTTTTGTTGTTGCTGAGGGAATGTTATTGTGTTTTTAATTGAAACAAAAGACAATTTATTCAACGTCTGCCATACACAAAATATGAAGGTTGCTGTTTAACTTAAAATAGAACTGAAGTGCTCGTAAACCAAGAATTAACAAAACAATAAATTTTAATGCAATAAAAGTTTTTAAATTCGGACGATTCGCAGTGAAATTGTATTTTTTACGTGTTTCAAACAAATTTCCCACGAAATGACCAACTTTGGAGCTTGATTTTTCTCCCATCGTGAATCGGCCGATTTAAAAGAAAAATAACCGGTAATCAATTATTTTTGAGTGATTAGTAAACAATCGCCCGCCCCCGCCGAAGGGACTACAGGTAGAGCTTAGAGGAATATTGGCAGGTATGTAAATATTACGAAACAGCTATGGTATAATGGTGATGGTCAGTTTGTGTTACGTTGCCAAGCAACGAAAATGCCCAAATGTGGCAAATATTCCACTTCACATTTCGTGCAACTTGATAGGTATAGCATCCCTACGTTACATTTTGTAGCTCGCCAAAAGTCGCCAATGAACCGACCGGCCACTTTATCATAGCTGTATCAATATTATAAAAGACGCATGTAAAATAACATGGTGCAAGAAATACCTTCTCGCAAAGAACACAAACCAAATGGTTGAAGTTTTTTTACTACAATGCTACAAATTTTACTTAGACAGACCTTCCAAAACTTCATGTTACCCCATTACCCCACTTTGTTAAATTATCTAACGTAAAATGTCACCCTTAAATGTTGCGTTGGGTGTCGGCTCATCACTTGACTGGTTCAAAATTATGACACCTGGCGCCAATAGCCCTCGTGTAGCTCTAGTGCAACGATAATTCCAGCAAACCGAATTACCTAAGCTAAAGTTGAACCAATACTAATAAAAATTTTGTATGATGAATTTCACTGTCACTGTAATTTTTTTGTGGTGTTTAACTGTAAAATTTGTTTTGCAGAGACAAGAAGTCGACAAAGAAGTTGATGTTGAAACTGTCGATGAACCCATCACGAATCGGTTTGATAACCCCAAATCAAAAGTTTTGCCAACTGAATGTGAACGGAACTTTAGAAACACAAAGCTGTTTAGAGAGACGGAGCAAGAAGATTTTGATTTGTAAGTTTCTAACTTTTGTCAAAGTTTTAAGTTCAATAATAGGGACTGCTTAGAACGTGTAATAACCTTTAACCTTTTAAAATTGTAACATTGAATGCTTTTTTATCTGCAGATATTTCAGCAACACAGTTAATTTTTAAATAGCGAAATCGGAAACGTTAAACTATTGTAATTTGTGTCAACATGGTATTTTCACTTTATGTCGATCATACAAATTTGTTTTGTCATGTATTTTTTTTTTGTCATTATAGGGTAATTTTTTCATACTTTAGTTGCAAAATTTCAGCTTAAAAAGCCATAGCTCAATTGATAACAATTTTGGTAAATATCAAAGAGTTAAACTAATTATGACTGAAGAGCAAAAAAATTTAGAAACTCTATTCTAAAATTAAAGTAGAATACATTTTTTCTGAAGCTAAAATTCAAATACGTCGGGTCGTTCAAAATGTTAATTTATTTTCAATAATAGTACAGGTGTTTTTATGCTTATCTACTCTTGCATACCTGCCAACTGAATTGTCCGTACTTTCTACGGACGAGGGTATCAAACTACGGAGTTACGGAAACAGTCAAAATTACGGATAAGCTTCGATATTTTCATCAAAATTTATTTTTGAGATTTGTTTCGCCTTGGTATAGTGACTTTTTAGCGCAAAATGAAAAAAATCGGTTTGTCGGCCTAGAAAAACAATGCCAATGATATTAATAGGATTTTTTTTAAAAATTTAAACATTGTATATTTCATTTACGGAAATAAAAGGCTCATAATGCGGTTCAGAGTGTTTTTTTTTATATTCGTGCAGAAAGCAAACTTTTTAATTTGGATAATCGATTAATTAATGGGATTAGACCAATTTCACACAAAGTGAATTTAAAAAAATGTTCAAAAAATTGTATAATATGAAATGCCAGATAGGATTGTAAAGTGAGTATGGAGTATTAAAAAATAATTTTTTAGATATATTTACTCCCCTGAGTTGGGCTTTATAATCTTATTAATTTGAAGCATGTTTTTGTAAAAATTAATTGTAATGCTATAATGAAACCTGTATCTTAGAATTAAATTTATGTATGTGTTCTTAGTTTTTATTTTATCCACACATTTTACTGTACTTCGAAAAGATCATATTACATTTATTTTTACAGAATATGGATCTACTTTCTTGGCTTCATAAAACATTACTGAATAATTTGGGAGTACCTACACTGCCAATATATATTGACGTGTAGCAGACCTTAGAAGCAAAAGTAAGTTGGGTCCACTTATATTTTTTAAATATCTACAATTGCTTTGAAACAAGTCCTTAACAGAGTTTCACTTAAAGATTTTGCTTTTTCTATTTTAAAATGTTGTATTTGTTTTCAATAAAGCAAACAACAAAGAGACAGTAAAATGCAAACAATCCCCTCTCCATATTTTAATACTTTTAACTTCCACACTACATTTATTAGGTAAAAAGTGGAAGGTATTATAATCGTTCAGTCCGTCCTTCTGTCCGTCACCCACTTTCATAGTCCAAACTACAAATCCTACGGACTAGTGTGATACGTCAAAAAAATAAGCGCATCGAAATGAGAAGACATTGAAAATCTCAGAAAAGAATTCGAAGTACTTTAATTATTTAAAAAACTGCAAAATTTAATGCTCATTTAAAAAGCATAAGAAGCAATTTTTTATCAGAATTAAATTACCATTGCCATTAGCAACAATCACTCGAGAAACATTAATTCTTTGAAATAATAAATTAAAAGAATTTATTTTTGCGACATCAATCATTTTGAAATGACGTCAAATATATTTCTCTAAGAGATTCTTTGTTTGTTGTTTATATGAAATGTTTTGGTTCTATTTAACAGAGAGGAATATTACATGTTTTTTCTTTGAAATATAAAATAATTTTTGCAAACGATAATAATTATTGAAGAGATAATTCTTGAATTTTCAAAATAAAATAACTGAAACTTGCCAAATTTAGCGTTTAAAGGTTTATAATAGAAAGGTTTATATACTTTTTTTCATGAGATCAACCTTGGCCGCAGGGACTTCAAACCAAGAACGGCTCTCTGCAGAAATAAGAACAGGGAAATCTTGAGTGATAAATCGATGATCTTATAAAGGTGGAATGAATATTTTCATGACCTACTAAACGTGGATCACCCACCATGTGTTCCCAAACACCCTCAAAACGTAAATCCAGATATGATCGATCCCCCTTCGTCTGCTGAAGTTGTGGAAGCAATTAAATAGTTAAAAAACCATAAGGCTCCTGGCCCAGACTCTATTCCATCAGAATTTCTAAAATGTGCTGGAACAGATGTAACTAAAGCTATCCACCACATTATGGTATCAGTGTGGGAGACTGAAGTCTTTCCCCAAGAATGGAAGCTCAGCACTATCTGTCCCATTCATAAAAAAGGAGATGTACTCGATTGTTCCAACTATAGGGGAATAAGCCTTCTGTGTACAACTTATAAGATCTTCTCAAATATACTCTTTAACAGGCTGTCTTCCTATGCCGAAAACATCATAGGTGATTATCAGTGTGGATTTCGAAGGGATAGATCCACAACTGAACAAATATTTAATGTACGGCAAATTCTAGAAAAGACTAAAGAATTCCAAATCAATACACACCATCTCTTCATTGATTTCAAAACGGCATATGATAGCATCAATAGGGAACTGCTCACCGACACCCTGAGACAGTTCAACATCCCTGAAAAACTTGTGAAACTGATATCCCTCACATACAATGACACCAAAATGAGAGTCAAGATCCAGGGAGGCTTGTCTGAACCTGTTGAAATAACAAACGGCGTCAGGCAGGGAGACGCGCTAGCATGCCTTCTTTTCAACCTCGCTCTTGAGAAAATAATAAGAGATTCAGAAATTAACACAAGGGGAACTATTTTCTCCAAATCTGTTCAAATTGTGGCTTACGCTGACGATATTGATATCATAGCAAGAACTCCTAAAGACCTCAAGCAGGCGTTCCTGGATCTGGAAAGAGAGGCCAAAAAAATGCACCTCAATTAATCAGAATAAGACAAAGTATATGCAATTTGTTAACTACACTGACGTCTCCACACACATCGAGATTGGAGAGTACAAATTTGAAAAGGTGAACTCGTTTACCTATCTTGGCTCTGAGATCAACTCTGAAAACTCTTTGTCCCCAGAGGTCAGAAAGAGAGTAACTGCAGCCAACAGGTGCTTCTATAGCATTAGAAAATTTCTCAAATCAAACAACATCAAAAGAGATACAAAGTTGCTGATATATAAAAGTCTAATCAGGTCAGTTCTCACCTACGCGTCTGAAACCTGGACCTTGTCCCAGGCTGATGAGAGGACCCTCGCTACTTTTGAGAGGAAGATCCTCCGGTCAATTTTTGGTGGTGTCTGTGACAATGGAGTGTGGAGAAGGAGAACTAACTCTGAACTTTATAGACTATTCAGAGAGCCGGACATCCTGAAATATCATAAAATCCAACGCATGAAATGGGCCGGACACATTATTATCCCAATGAATGATGACAGAACAACAAAAAAGATTTTTTTGGCTAAACCAAATGGAACTCGAAAAAGAGGCAGACTGAGGTGGGTGGACTGCCTCCAAAAGGACTTTGTTTAGATAAAGGTCAGAGACTGGAAAGCTGTTGCGCGCAGAAGGAGAGACTGGGCAAATCTCCTTGAGAAAGCCAGGGTCCACCCAGGACTGTCGAGCTATTGATGATGATGGTTTATAATAGAATTAATATTGTGTTTGCGACTTTTTTCCTGTTTAACACAAATGTTGTGTGGAAGCGGGCTGAGTGGCAGATTCTGTTAAAAACATACTTGTTTAAACATTAAGTGCCCTTTTTTTCTAAACTTTTTTGAAGAATTAATTCCTAATTTCAGGGTGTCTACCCATCTGTCATCTGTAAAGTTACAGAATTTTAGTTCGAACTTGAAAGGTCAAGGGATTTTTTATTTTTGGGTGAAGAACTTAGGAGAAATGTTAGGTTTTTAAAACATCCATCTGTGTGTGTGTTTTTTTTGTTATATGGGTGTTTTATTAATTATAGTTTTTTGCAATACAAAAATATTAATTCAAAAATTATTTCATCAAGTCAAGTTTACTTTCCCCCACAATTTATTATTGAATTGCAATCTTAACTTGTTGTAAAGTAGTTGTTTGACTTTAAAATCGCAACCTTCGTAAAGAAAAAGGTAGTTTTGATTGAAAATAAAATACCTTTCATAAGATTATGAAGTTTGGAATCCAGGTTTGAAGTGGGTTTTAATCCACTTTTAGCACTAAGAACTCAGATTCTTATGTCTTGCTTCATAAATTGACTTTAAGAGTGACAGAAAAGTTTGGAAATTTTGTTTTTCCTTATAGTAAACCTGGAAAAGCCAGGTAAGTTTGAAATTAAATTTTGAGTAGATAGCCTGTAATTTAAGCAATGAAATGTACATGCTGTTGTTGTTGCTAATTCCCATCTGGTCTGACGGAGTCAGACCAGATCAATAAATCCGTTGACATTTAGGAAGTCCGAAACCAAAAGGGGAGAAGAATGTATGTCGTCAAAGTCCAGTCCTATGATCAGGTGATGTCTGGTTTGGCTGGCACTTAGGGCAAGGAGGGAAGATCTTTTGATTAGCAGAAGACTATTCAGGTGGCCCCTGGCTGGTCTGGACAAGCAGGTGTTGGTCTGTCACCAGGAAGAGATAGAGAGAGTGTTGGCCTTTTTGCTTTGTACCAGTAGTGAGTAGGAGGTTGAAGCCTATTTTGTTTGTTTTGGGCCGTTTGCCTTGCGAATATGATGGTAGGTGAGCTCTGAGGTGGAGGGGACTGAGTTGTCTAGTCCCTGCTTTGCTAGAGTGTCTGCCAACTCATTACCGTGGATGTCGACATGGGATGGGATCCATTGGAAGTGGACATCATGCTGTTGGGAAAGGTGTACAACTTTATGCAAGATGGAAAAACTTGTTTTATCTCCAACGAGAGACCAATTGTTTAGGTGTTGAATAAATGTACATGTATAAGGGTATATTTCCTTTTAACCTTCCTCTGTTTTATCTGTCTAACTCCATCATAATGAGAATAGAATTATCTATTTGCATGTAGAAGAATGATTTGTTCATTTTATTCAATGTTTATTTTTAGTAATAAATTCCTCTATATAAGTTTAGCAGTTCTAAAAAACCATGCTCCATTACACAACATTTAGCTCGATATTAAACTTTTCAAAGTTAAAATTAAACTAAACTATAAACTAAAATTAAACTAAAATGAAACAATGGAATTTGTATAACAAATATTGGTTGATTATTTGTTATACAAATATAAGCAGAATTTAAAACTTTAAATGCAACTTTTATTTACATTAGATTTTCCATTGCTGAAATACATTGTTTAAATAATACAAATTTCCTTACTGTAGCATTTTTTTAAAATTTTGAACATATTTTTAAATTAAGAAGTATTGTGGTACTTGTTACAGCAAAAAGGCTTAATATTTTCTCTCTTTTTACTGATATACAGATAAAGTGTGTATAGAAACCTACGTTAAACATAAATAAAAGCTTCTATATATTACAATATAGTACATTTTTTAAAAAATTTCGCATGCAGTTAAACAAAAAGTTACTCCCTTTTCTGTTCTTGCCTCCCTAAAAATATCGTCTAAAATAAATTAACAATTTTTTCGTATAAAACAACGAGAGAAGTATATTTTTGGAAAAATTGCTGGCGTTTTTTTCTTTCTTAAATTCAAAATGCTAATCCCATAATGTTGAACTAGTTCTAATTTTAGAATGCAGAATGCAACAATCAATTTTTTTTTCAAAGAATCTCAGACATTCAAGTTTTCTCAGAATTCTCAGTTTTCAAGTGCCAGTCCGCTCTCAAGACTCATATGATAATAGATTTTAGATAGTTTTTTTTTAATTTTATATATTACAAAAGATGAATCATTAAAGTTTTAATACTACTAATTAATACCTATTAATTAAAAATATAAGTGATTTCTAATACAAACTAACTTAAACTTGTTTCATTAAAACTTGCGTAAAGATAGATGATTATAAAATTGTGATAAATAAATCAATTTAAATATGGGTGAAAAAACCAATATGTATGTAATATAGTAAGAGAATATCAAAGTCAAATTCAGTTAAGAATTAAAAAAAGGAGTTTACTTTCTGCTTTGGCACACCTGACAAGTTTCATGCCAAAAATGCAACCCTGTTGTTATCCATCTCTTTGTATGTGTGAAACCTTTGGCCTATTGTTATGGTACCGCTCGTGTTTACGGCCTCCTCTCCTTTCCCGCGAGGGAGGGGGTGCGGAATTTTCGGCGTCGTATTCTCGGCCGGCACGGGAATTAAAGGGTTAATGATTCTGATAATGTACCAAATGAATTTACTTTGAACGATGTACCGTCAGGTTCGCGAAAGTAAAGAATTCCAGTATGGAGCGTGACTTGTTGCCCTCCAACAAAATGAACTGACTAGATCTCTGATGCATATTTGCAGACATAATTTTGACTAAAGTCAACATGTATCAAAATTTCATTGAGCTTAAGGCCTGTTTTTAGATTAGTCATATCTTTATGTTGATGAATAATGTTTGCAACATGATGCATATATGTTTGCCATTCATTCTTAAATGTAGAAATCATCTCTCTAATAATGGTTAACAGTGATATCTTTTTGGGTTTTTTAACAAATTTTTTCTTGCCGGTTTTGTCAATATATGTTTCATGTAAAAGTCTCCATCTCATAGACGAAGCTTGTTGGTTTTCATCACATTCCTGAAATTGAACTTCTATATCGCCACATATTTTGCACGTTCTCTCCAAGCACTCCACCTTTTTTTTCTCACAGCATACGTTCTTTATCAAATCATCACATGAATTCTCAGCAATAACATTTTGCTTGTGTAGTTCCTCAACTAGCATTTCCATATTTGAATGATTGCGGCATAAAACAGTATCTCTTTCTTTGATCGTGGGATCAACAATCCAAAAAGGAAGCAATCTGGTGAAAGGAGTGTAACTAATTTTGTGTTCTGGGTGTTCGTCACAAAATTTTTTATGGAGATTAATTAGTGTGTCACATAAATATCTCTTCTGTTCTTTTTTCTTCTTAATGTCCGTGTGTCCTTCTTGCCGGGACACATTCGTGAATTGATATCTTGTTCAAAAAATTTCAGAACGTCCTCTTTTACTTTAAATGATACAACACATCCACTACCCTTTTTACGTTCATATTCGGAATAATTTTTTCTTATTTTATTTGCCAATACCCGTTTTTTAGAGAGGAAATTCTTTGCAGAATGAAGGACTCTATATTTCTTCAGAAAAT
This sequence comes from Oedothorax gibbosus, assembly GCA_019343175.1. Classification (NCBI taxonomy): domain Eukaryota; kingdom Metazoa; phylum Arthropoda; class Arachnida; order Araneae; family Linyphiidae; genus Oedothorax; species Oedothorax gibbosus. Next base: position 13,327 of record JAFNEN010000847.1, on the reverse strand, counting down.
TTCCTGATATAACTTTTGAGAACATTTGCCTAGATTTTTCATTTGGTAGATTTTGAACTCCTTGTTCTAATTAAGCTGCTATAACTTGTCCAAGCAAAAGGCTTTTCTTGGCTGCTTGAGATACGAACCTTGAACCCTTTAACAGATGCTTTACTTTTGATTTTGGATATAAACTTTGTTTATCCTTGTTTTTTAGGCGATGGTATCTTTTTTTTATACCTTTCAGCTGTCCGCTTTGTTATCAACAGTTCTTGTTCCACTTTTTTTAAGTTGCCTTGTAACTTTTGATCGGTTATTTAGAATTTTCTTTCTACCTATTAGTGTACATCTAGAAATAGGTTTCGCTGGACACATACTAGTAGAACAGCTTTCATTTTCTCTGTAGACTTGAGATTCTTCTGGGGAAAAGGATGAAGTGATTTCAACAATATTTCGAGCAGCTTTGATTTCTCTACTTTTTCTTGTATTTTCTCTCCGTTTCTTTTTCATCCTATGCTCCCGAGCTGACATTTGGCTAACCAGCTTAACTTTTCCTTCTTTTTCAAGTATATCAACCTTTCTTTCTGCTTTTTTAATAGAACTGGGTCTGCCTTTATTATCCCTCTCTGGGTCTGCCATTCTCCCTCTTTCTTATCAAAATCACTTTTAGTTTATCATCAGAACATCTCTTGCTAGTCATTTTGTGTCAATATAAATCTGTAACAAAATACACAGTATACAAATTAACTTTCTAAGCATATAATATAGACTATATAATATTAAAGTACATCTAAATCAAACATTGCTTCAGGATTTAGATAAACCAAACATTGTGCATGTTGAACTGAATTCTTGAAAAAATATATATGTAGTAAACAAAACTTAAAAACTGTTTAATACTATAAAATTCTAATGTCACTTTGTTCACATTTGATGCATGGAAAGGAAATGTAAACTTATTGAACTGACAATTCAGATTCAAATAATTCATCCTATAAAATAGTTAAATTTAACTCTCTGGTTTAACTAATTTATACCTAGGTCTAAAGTACTTTTTAATGTCAATTCAATTATAAATTTTTATATAAACTTGCTGAAAGTATTTATTTTAAGCATTCTATATGTAAATAAAACTTTATTAAACTATAACTTATTAATTATGTCTATAAAATCTAAAAATCAATGTAATGTTAAATAAAATTTTACTGTCATTCCCCTGTCCCCATTTCAGACAGGGGAATGACAACTAATTGCTATTTGAGCTGTGGAATCAGATGGTTTCAAATATTTAGGCCTAACTTTCAGATTTAACTAATTAAAACATAACACTAAACTGAAATACATTTTTAATCCCATCCAGTGTTAAATTTTTTATTAGTAATAGGTGGCAGGGTAATGACTTATAATAAAAATACTCACCATAAAATAACTTCATTTTGTTCTTTCACAACCTTAAAGAATCATTTACAAGATCAAAACAACATGAAGTAACTAAAAAAGAACAACAACAGAAAAATAAGTGTTTTGGCGCCACCTGTTGGCTTAAAAATAACTTCCAAAACAGACACAGGGGAATGACATGACATTACAGGGACATAATATTTAAATTAATTTTTTTAAAAATTAAAAGATTTAAATGGAATATAATGTGCGTAATTGTAGAGAAGACTTCTTCCATAATACCTGATACAAAGGAAAAAATCTGAATTCATATGCAAGACCAACATATTACAAGTCAAATTAGAAAATGTAGAGCTGGGACACACAGGGGAATGACATTTGAGATATAAAATTTTTTTGTTCTCATAAATAATATTAATTTATTGAAGCTTTTCATGCACAATATCTTTAATTGTACATATATGAATAATATATATTAAAAGAGAAGAAAAAAAATAATCAAATAATCATTATATGCTCACAGGACGTAAAAGTTTCCGTTTTCTGAAAATGACCCATATATATATTCCGGTTTGTGAGATGCATTTAATAAAGGTGCATCTGCGATTCTTCCCTCCTTTTTTTTTAAACAACAATCTAATATCGAAAGTAGTAGGGGAGATAGGGTACGGTTGTGACAGTTTTCATTTGATCGCCCATAAATGCGTAAGAATGCCAGGTAGCTGGATGAAAGGCGCATTAATAGTAAAGTGTAATATTTGTCCACGTATAAATACAAAATTTTGTCCCTAAGTACAAGAGTTAACTCATAGGAGTAAATCAGAAAAAAAAGGGGAAAAATGTCACAACCGACCCCACCCGGTAGTGACAGTGCTTGGGGTCTGTAGCGACATTTTCAAAAAACACCAAAATGGTATAAAATCACTTTTATCGCAGAATCTTTAGTTATTACATGTTCAATAATTATAATAATAATATTTAATTTATTATTTAATTATTAAATTTAATAATTATAAATATATTTATAATTATTATTACAAAGTCCTCGTATTATCACAATCAGTCAAAAAAGTTAACTAAACATTTCTGATTACACATTGTGGTAGTTGTGTCAAAATACAAAACAAATGTACCAAAATCTGTTAAACAAAAGGCTGAAAATATCTTCTACATAAAAAAATAAACAATTTCTTATATAACACAAAGAAATCTTTTGGACAGCAGTTTCGTCAACATTGTATAATATCCTGTGGCTCATAGGTGTATTTGCAAATTATCATAAAAATATTGCAAATTTGTTTTATTGAAGCTTGTAGATCTGGAAAGGCTAGTAGCTTGAGCTATACGAACAGACAGTGAAGGATTTCCATTCATAAATGAACGAAACCGTTACTTACCAACCATCTTATTCTCGTCCCGAGTAGCTGGTCGTTTCAAATTATATTCATTAGTAAGTTTAAAAGCTAACTTCCGTACCTCTTTAGGAGAAAGGCCAAAATATATTTCCGCCCAACTTTTTATTTCGGCTCCATCACATTTACGAATGTATCGTAACAAAGACCTTCGATTAATTTGTCGATTTTTCGAAGCTCTCCATAATGAAATTCCTCATTTCACTTCAATAAAAGCGTCTTCATATTTCTTGTGTCACACTGTCCCCTTTCAGTCCTTCTCAGGCGTTTTCTGGGCATCTAAAAGAAAAAAGAAAAATTTTACTTGTGTCACAACCGTACCCACAAATTATGTCACAACCGTACACACCGCACTCTTATGCAAAAAAAAAAAAATCGCCATGACAGTACAAAATGATATACATTCAAAGTAATCACCGCTATTTCATTATTAAAGTCTAACTTATAACGAGGAAAATCTTTCATTACTCTATCTGTACACGTATAATAACAATTATTAAAAGAAATTGAATAAAAATACTTTTGACTTTCAAAAAGTAATAATAAAGGCCTCTGCTGGCGCTAATGTCGGGCGATGACTGATGGTATTCTGTGAGACATGTTCAGACATGCTAATATGGCGACTGTCACAACCGTACCCAGTCACCCCTATTAAGATCTAGCGGGAAAATTGCACGAATATCATTCGCAAAAGGTCAAAAGAAATGTGCGAGAATCATCATTTCATCGAATTGTATGTTATATAAACTGCTTGAGATATATGACATGAGAAGGCCAGCTGCAAATGTTTTATTTAAGCTTTAAAGAAGTGATGGGTTGTTTATGGAAATGTCGGAAATATTCGTCAGCTAGACTCCATCGCCCATTATCTAGGTTCTTCTTTTCGTATAGCTCTTAATGATTTTGGTTAACTATTTATAGTCTGGGATTGGGACAGGGGAAGAAATTCAAATTTTGCTTGCGCAAAGTGATGGAGAACTGTCTGATTTGGAAGATTCTGATTTTGAAAATGTCATCGAAGACAACGCTGACGAAAATGTCATCAAAGCACTCATGGTGTTGCTGCGGGATTTTCAAAGATGCTGACATGACCAGAGGATCATCTGTGTCACGGACACGCGATGATAAAGCTTGAATAATTAATTGATAGGATAATAAGTGCTCATAAAGACCCAATGTACCCAATTGGGGACATGATAATTAGCATATTTAAAATTTAAAAAGTGTAATTTTTTGGTGTTTTTGTCTTTTACAAATGTCATATAAGTATAATAAAATTAAAATAAAATAAATATTAAGGGCATTTTTTTTCTATGATCTTAAGAGGTTAAATATTCCTCCGTACATTTCCATTTATAAAATCAAACAAAATTTAATCTAGATGTTTAATTCTGATGATGTATTGATAATAAAATATAGATTTTAAATAAATACATAACTTAAATATAATATTTAAATTGGTTTCTGGTGATGTGGTTCCTCCCAGATTTCATTTTCATGAATATGAGCTTATTACGTGCTAAAAATATTCATAATTAAATAATGTAATGATTTATTGACAGCTGATATCCAGTCTTATTTCCTTTATTCTTTCTAAGACAAAAAATTTGTAGAAAAAGTGAAAAAATCATTTTTCAGATATAACATTAGTTTTTTTAAAAATCTTTCTAGAGTTCCTGCCGCATCACGCGCCTCGGGTTCACTTTTATACCAGACGTGCCGGTGACAAAAGCCGGGAAAAGGCGACACAGTCGACAATTCTAAAGAAACAAGGTAAGACTAAGAGAGACCAGTAGAAAAAACTGAGTGTATAACACTACACGACTTTCTGTTACCAACCAATAATTGAACACACAATGAAAGGTTATTATATACCTTATAAAGTAATTTCAATAACTTAAAAACCAAAAAAGTTCCAATTGAAAATGCTGATCTTGTCACTAAGTTATACCCTAATTCATCTTTTGATTGAATTTTTAATGTTAACTAGGGGTTTGTAACACTATTCCACTCTCAATTACCACTCAATAAATCAACACTCTTTGAAAGGTTACTGTATACCTCATAAAGTAATTTCAATAACTTTAAAACCTAAAAAGTTCTATGGCAGCTTCCTCTTGAGCATGCGACATTTTCTTGAAAACGTTATTACAACGTCTGACTGGTATTGGGAACTCGTGTACCAAATTTGTCAATAGCTCTTTTAGGTCGAACTGAAGAATGGTTTCAAACATGCATATTAATGCTCAAAAACCAATTTTTTAGAATCAGCAGCTTTCAAAACATCTAGAAAACACAAAATCTCCATTTCGGGTTTTCGACCCCCCATCACAACACGTTTATTATCTTATATTTCATGGTAGGTAATTCAAAGTAATGATTGACTAAGCTTATCTCCAACATATGAAAATTTGTAAGCGGTAATTGGGCCTGAAAAAAAACCCAATATTTTCTAAAAACCCCAAACAATGCTATTTTTTTTATCATAACATAATTTATTAAATAATTCTCTTTACGAATGATTTAATTATATATGTTTGAAAAAAAATTACAATCGGCAAATACGCTTAATGTAAGTATTCCTATGATGAGGTATTTTTTAATTGATTTGAAGCCTATCTTATTGATTTGTCTGAAATTGATTAATTTAAAAATTGGAAAGTGAGTTATTTTTGAATGCACAAGAAATTTTGAAAGTACTAAAACAGACTGATTTCCTGTTTTTTTGACACTCATTGCAATTCTTATAGTACAGAACGATAAAAGAAAAAATAATTGATAGCCTAAAGACAAAACAAAGAAAATTATTATATGTATTGCAAACACCATGGTTAAAACGAAAGGTGAAAGAATCTATGAACAAGTAGATATCGCCTCAACTTCAATATCCTACTTTTCATTTTAAAAAAAAATTAAATAAAAAGAAAACTGGTCCAAAAAATTCTTAAATGAATCTTTAAATTCTTTTCCGGACAAGCTTCTAGAGGAATGTGGGGACATGGCACAGCTTACAGGTTTGTCAACCTTCCAACTCGGTCACATTAGGATGACATTGAACTTTTTCACAAACCTAACAAGACTGTTTTCGTTCTACTTCATCTGCAAATGGACAAACACAAGTTTGTCCTTACTTTATCAAACTTCCCTGGGGAAAAACCCTCATGAAGATCTAAACCACCCGACTATGACAAACCTCCCTACTCTGACAAAACTTTTATAAATTATGGCTCCCAAATTGGTTCCAAAAATATGACTCCATAAAGTTATGGCTCCCAGAATCAACAGATGTTTTATAGGCAAGTACAGTAATGTTTTAGCATGATTTATTCTTAGCAAAATTTTGTGTCATTATATCGTATTTTTTATTCTTTGAAATTTAGTTGTCCTCACAGGTGAAAATTAAACAAAATTATTTATATGCATAAATTTTTAATGAATTTCTTTTAATTATTTTGGGAAAAACTTGTCACTTAACTATTTTTATTTTCAAAATATTATAAGATTTTACTTGCTTTATTTTTGTATGAATATTTAAATATTTAGAAATTATTACCAAGAATTTTTTTTTTAAAGTTTCATCTAAACAGATATTTTAATTAACTAAAATCTTTGGTTGTATCCCGTTTTCAAAATTCTACAGTTTTTATTTTCTAGTATTTTAAATATTTTTAATTATTATTGCTATTTTTAACAAATACAAAATCTAACTAAAAACTATAACTTCCGAAAGCAAAGCCATTCGATATATATTTTTCTAAATTTTAATTAGCGATATAATAAAAAGTTAAATATTTTTTTTTAAATAAAACAATAGCAAATTAGAAGCAAATATCTACTTATTATTCCGCGTTTGTGGTATTTTTTTACAACTATTTCCCATCTCTAAACCGATTGGAAACTGGTTTAAGGTAGAATTTGTAGCATCCTCTTTCTATACTTTACTGAGTAGAAATATGGAAATTTTACTCACTATTGCCCTACAAACAACATTTTGCAGATAATATTATATTGATAGCTACTGTACCCTAAAGACAACACAATTTTTGACTCTGTAACTCTGTTTGGACTAGTTAGGAGATGAACATATCAAAAGTCCCTGCCCCTAGCCCCTGAGACGAAGGGGGGAGGAGGGGTTGAATATCCCATTTTTCGGTTTTCTGCTTATACCTCAAAAAGTATGCGTCCTACCGATATAATTGTAATACACAAAATGAAAGCTGATTAAATTTGCTACAAGTTTTACCCCTCAAGTGTTTTAATATCTTGTATAGTTTAGTTTTCGAGATATCCGCTCTTGAAAGTCTGTAATTTTGGAAAAAAACATTTCTCCTCTTTTTTAACCGAATAACTCTTCAATAATGCAGTGAAACACTAAATATTGACCCTAGAGTGGTAGATAATTTAATTCTTTTCAATAATATATTTTACTTTACTATTTTATCTATTTTCCTTCAAATTTTAAAGCTGTTTCAGTATTGAGCGAAGAGGGACTGTCAGTCCCATAGAGCTAATACATTAGTTTTGAAATCACAACTTTTGCAAAAAAATTACTTTGTCATGTTATCAAATTTTTAACAGGTATGGGAATCATCATAATATCAATTTAAAACAAAATTGAAAATAAAATAACATCCGGTTATATTTAATTATTAATTGTTAAAGTTTTAAAATAGTGTCGCCATCTGCTGTATGTTTTTGGCATTATAAAATTTTAAAAATATATAATTAAATAACTAGATAACATTTTCGTTTCAAATTTGTTTCATTTCGATGTTATGTTGATTCCCGTACCTGGGGAAAAAGGGCTAACATGGCAAAGCAATGCATCTGTGGAAGTTGTGATTCCAAAACTAATGCATTAGCTCTATAGAACTGACAATCCCTCTTATGTACACTTATTCTATACTGAATGTCTAAATAAAACCCAGATACTCATTTTGTAGGCACGCTGTTACTTTAATATTTTATCTATTTTTAATTCTATGTTATCCATTTCATTCTTCGGACCCCAGTAGGAAAACAGTCGGATGATCCTCCTGTTCTTTATCTTCAAAGTCTACTTGAGAGACCCCGTTGGAGGCAAGTCCCCTTGCAATTTTGGTATGCTGAAGAACATTTGAGACTTGCTTTTTTGCAGCTACACTTTAAGCTGGCACAGTCTCATCAACATCATCATCAACGTTATTAAGGTGAAGCTTGAGAACAATTGGATCGACTTGGATGCAGCTGTGGAAATGTCGAAAACAACAGCTGTCGGCATTGTAGGTGAAGATGTCGACCTTATAGTCCTCTTGAATCTTGATGGCTAAAGTTGATGCGCATAAGGACATTACTTTCATAAAGCCTGCACATGGGAGGACACAGGATTCTTTCTTCTCGTCCTAAGAGCTTCAGCAACTGGGTTTAAAGGACATGCTATTTTTGCACGCATTTACTGGATGCTACACTACATCTTCCGCATTTCTAAAAAGCAAGGTCGCATTTGCGAAGCTGTATCTGAAGTCGCCATTCTCTATCCTCTGCCATTCTTGCTCTACCTCATTTATATCTTCGATATCAACATCCTTTCCATCTTCAAGTGTTGAAAATCTATTTTTTGGTTCTATTATGAATTTATCTTTCTTTTTGAATGAATTGAATATTTGAATGAATTTTTATGAATTTAATATTTTTATCTTTTAGTTTAGTGACATCAAAACCACAAAGTTTCCTGTTTTTACTTGTACAAACTTTCTCAAGTCTCAGTTTCAAATCCATCACTACTAGGTAGTGATCGCTACCAACATCAGCTCCTCTCTTTACTCTCGACATCTCTCATAGACCTTGCAAATCTTCCATTTATAGCAATATAGTCAGTTTGGTTTTTAGTTTTACCATCTGGTGATTTCCATGTAATTTTAAGGATTTCTTTATGTTATATTTTGTTCCACCGATAACAAGATTGATAACTTCACAGAAAGAAACAAAAATTTCCCCATTTTCATTTCTTCGTCCTATGGCTCTCGTTTCCTAATCATCTCTCATCTTCACAAACTCTGTGGCCAACTTTAGTATTTAGATCTCCCATGTAACAATTATTAGGTCATGTTTTTCTACCTTGTCTACAGTTTTCTGTAATTGATCATAGAAGTGATCTTTCTCGCTCTCTTCTGAATCGTTTGTAGGAGCGTAGATTTGGATAATTGTCATTTTAATAACTTTGAAAAGAATCTTGCTTTAATAATCCTATCGCTTATGGGTTCCCACCCCATTAAACTCTTAGCAGCTTTTTTCCCAAGTATAAGAGCAACTCCTCTTCCATGTTTGTCTTCTGCTCCTGAGTATAAAATTGTTTTGCCATCGACTGTTTTGATTTTCCCAAAGCCAGTCCACCTGGCTTCACTTATTCCAAGAATATCCAGATTGTAGTTACCCATCTCGTTTGTAATTTGTCTAGTCTTTCCAATTTGATACATTTTCCTTACATTCCAAGTTCCAATCTTCAACATTTCTTTCGGCTTGGGCATTGACTTCATCCGCCTTAGAGGCTCCATAGGGCTTTCCCCCTGACGCATTATATGCGTAGTATCCTCGTTAGACCAGGCAAGATAGCCGTCTTCTGGGATCTCGCAAGTCTCTGCACCTTCCACCATGAGTATTTTGTAATCTAAGCTTATGGTTTCCGTAATCAGAATTTTTACGAGGCTGGGTGATTGGCCCTTCCCCATTTATCCTGGCTTAGAACCAGAACAGGAAGAGCCTGCTCTACCTATGGCTGGGTTATGGTGATGTCTACCCAATTTTTTTTTACTCTCCTATATGTGCGTAACTCGATTCTGTTGATTATAAATCAGAACAAATTTTTTTTTGCGGGACTCTATTAAAGGGTATGCATTGCTCCCGAACGTTTGCTATTTCTCGGGATATCGGTGTGGGCTGGGGTAGTAAGGTCCTTGCCTAGCATGCGTAAGGTCCCAGGTACAAGCTGGTCATTGCCTAAATAACTGCCGACCTATAAACAACATTTGCGTTTAGACAGAGTGTATGTTAAGGGCGACTCTCTCTCTGAAAGCGGGTCTCCAAACCAAAGTGATTCTGTGTTAATCCAATGGAAATAATTAGGAAACAACTTTAGTCTTGCTAAGAAAAAACTTTGGTCTTGCTAAGAAAAAACTTTAAAAGATAAGCTACTTAAATTTACCATGGAAAGTTACGGTAATGTTTACATATAACCAAATCACGCTTTTCCCTTCCAGTCTTTGAGTGTGTTTGGTTTGCTTTATATTAATTTGTTCAGTCATAAAAATGTTTTGGCTGTTTTTTCCTATTTTGTAATTAATCTAATGTTTTTTTTCTAAATAGTTTATGTAATTTATATGATATATTTGTGAGTTTTTTCAACTTGTATTTTTCCTGAGAATATTGTGTAAATTTATGTGTCTGCTTAACTGCATCGTCTGACCCGATTATGCAATCCTAAAATTTCCTTTTGTCTTGTCTTTTGTGAGGGTATTTTTGGGGCTAAGGCAACTCTGTAAAATATCCTTAAAACTGCTTAAAAGTTCCTTCCTACTCTCAAAGCAATCTAAGCGTCCTAATTCGCCAACCTATTTCCAGGACGAAATCAGCGAATTCCTCACCTCCGTCGTAGTCAAACTCTCCTCCACATCTTCCGTGGCAACCCCAAGCCCTGTACACTCGTCATAGAAGAGGAGGATAACGACTGAGACGCAACATGTTGCCAGATCAGGAAGGAAAGAGAAGGAGGCGAAAGCCAAGAGAGTATTCGCCTGAATTGTCGCCCGTCAGGAAACGCCAGAAGCATCATTTATCCAGACAGGTTTGATGGAGCTTCATTTAAAAGCTTAACTAAGTATTTAATTCAGAATATTATGTTTAAAGTATGCTGTGTTATTATACATGTGTATAAATTATCCGTTAAATTTTCAATTTTATTCTTGCAATGAAAACAAGTTTCCCTTCAGTCGATTTGCTTATCCTTCAGGGGTTTAAGAAAAATTACTTGATATATTTAAACAAAATAAAATGTTTACATTTGCATGACAAATCACCTGGCCAAAAGAACCTAGGGGCATAGAAATTTCTTACCTTTCTGTCAGGCAATTGCATTTCAATTTGTCTAACGTTTTATAAAAGCTGCTGAAAGAAAAAAGGTCATCACAATAATAGAAAGTTGTAACATCGCTCCTAACAATAGTTATTTGTGATTGTTTTCACTTCCTTTATGATTGGTACCACCTTAAAATGTTTTGTAAAAGAACTTAAATCCTGCTCTTATTGGGAGAAATTTGAATTGTTTAGCTATAGTGAAGATATTGTTTTTGCTATAGTGAATTAAACATGGCATAAAAAAATTCTGAACAACTATTGTTTTCTATCAGAACTTAATTATAAAATTTAAATAGCTAGAAGTTATTATATTCTGCGATGTGATAAATAGAAATGGCAGAAGGATGTCAGTTTGATAGAATTTTGGACCTAGAAATTCAGTACTAGTTAATTTAGATATTGATGTATGCTATTACCTAATTTGGGAATATACTGATCAAATTGTAGCGGATGTAGGTCTGAATTATCTGCAATTAAGAAAACAAAGAAGCACATATGAAGAGTACAGGGGAAAAAACGCTTAATTTCGTAGAAAACTTTCCTCTTCAGGCATCTTTGGCAATAATAGCGAGTAATCGCCTAAACTGGTGTAAGGAAACCAGTTTCACACTTTCTTGTGCATCTTCTCTCACTGCAACCCTGAAATTGAGTTCCGCATTTTATTCAAAAGACTGTGTTCATCATCATGTTAAGCTTTAAAAATAAAGTACGATTGATTGAAAATCACGAATTTTTCTAAAACAATTAAGAGAAAATTTAAGATTCGCAAATTAATTGAAAAGTCCTAAACCACGACTTTTCTACCTACCGAGATGCACGATTCCGACGCTTGGACCAGACGAAGAAGAGAGAAACCGGTTTCCTGCCGCCAATGGTCGCCAAGCAGACACAATTACGGGAGGACTCCTAATAAATCAAGCGGTTCTTCCCCTGTACTCTTCATATTGTTAAAATATGGAAATATTTTATATTGCAATGTCACACCATTTCATTTTAGCGAGCGATGTCGTCTCATGCTGAGCACGAGCGGCATCGTATGCCACTTAACGTTTTCATTAAAAAAGACAAATTATTTACCAAAATGAAGAAAATAATAAATATTTTGACTCGCCGATTACAGGGATGAGTTTTTTCCGCTTTTAAGCGGAATTCCGCTTTTGAATATTTTAGGGAAAAAAGATATCCGTTTTTTAAAAAGTTCCGCTTTTTCTCATTTTGCCTAAAAATTCTGTTTTTTGCTTGTTCTAATATCTTACACAAAAAAAACTTTCACAAAGCAGGGGTCCATCCAGAGCTAATTTGGTGCCGTTTAGCAGCTCCTTCACAAAATTAGGACGGCAAGTGTGTCAAAACCTCTAAAATTGGCTAGATGGTCATCTTGATAAATTGAAATCCTAATTAGTTTACGTTATTAATAAATCTATAAACTTAATCACCGTTAAAATCAGTTGTCAATTTCTTGCGCCTGATGGAAGGTTATTCGCTGTAACTGTGATGCGTTTTATTTAAACGATTGTTTACTCACTCTTTCTTTGCACCCTAATTCGGGGAATTTAAACTTAAATTTCAATATAAACAACAAGTTCAAATAACAGATTCTAATAACGAAGATTAAAATTTTAATCAAAATAGGAAGATGAATTAAGATTAGATTACACTAAGATGTCTTCAAATCTTGGCCAGCCGGTGCAATCTCTCATTAGGAGTCCAATAATGCTTCCTGATTTACTTAATTTGCTGCCTAGTAATTTTCACGAAATCTAAGTGAAAGTGTTTTACACCTCCGAAAACAAATGTTTCCTTCATTATAGGTCTATATAAATGAAAAATAAACTTACTTTTCTATAAACAGCAAGTTTAAATAATAAATTTAATAATAATAAAAAAAATTTAATTTGAAGAGGAATTAAGATTAGATTACTCTAAAAGATGTTTTCAAATATCGGTTACCGCCCAATCCAATCCAATAATATGTCCGGGTTTCTTTTTTTGCCGCCTAGTAAGTTTCACGAAATCCACAGATGAGGTTGCATTGCTTCATAATGATTGACAGTTTTTTTTTGCTTCGGCGTGATCGGAAGAGGGTCTCGTTACTTTTGTAGCTCCAGTTCAGGTCAATCGGATCAACCAAAATATTTTCTTTTGATAAATTGTTCGTGAGTCGTGACCTTGTGATCACAAGAACAACTTGATTTTAAAAGATGTTTTTTATTTGCCTTTGAAACATTTTGCCGAAATTCAAAATTGTCCAACTAATAAAACATTCCGGATTATGGGTGTCCCGATTAGCTGTTCTGTACTGTATTTTCTTTTCATTATAAGATATATCAGGTGCTAGATTTATAGGTTTAACATGAAAATAATTTTTAGAGCTAGGTATTCAAATATCTACTGGATGCAGAAGGAATGAAATTTGCATTCCACCA